>PVLA01005210.1:0-153576 GCA_004027455.1 Hydrochoerus hydrochaeris | reverse complement strand
TTACTTTATCTCAGTAAGATTTTAAAGCTTTAAGTTTATAGAAATACATGTAGAGACTCATGCATGCATAGCTGTTTACAGTCTCACTGTTTGAATATCTACTTTGTATGCTTTAATTTTGTAACTTGAACAACTATTTCTAAGAGGACAATATGTAATTTATCAACTAGTGATTTCTTACTGTTTATCTTTTTTTTAATTCTGTATTATCTCTACCCTTTACATGTTTTTCTTCCTCTTTAAATAAATAAATAAACAACAAAAGAAAAGAAGATGGAGAAGGAGTAGGAGAAGAAGAGAAACAAGGTCTAATTTCTGATTATGAAGCTACAGTAGGAAGACAGTTGCACAAGGAAATAGTCACAAGGGGAGGCAATGGGAAGGCAGCAAAATAATTTTAATCACACTTGGGCACCCAATTAATGTGAAAAATGGTATTAGAGAGCAGTGGGAGAACAGAGGAACTTTTCAATAATAATATTGGGATAGTAAAATGTCCATATATAAAAAGACACTTTACTCATGTCTGATGCTACAGACAGACATTAATCCCAGGGTTGGTTAAAGCATATCTCAGAAGAAAAAAGATGAAAGAAGCCCAACATGATACAACAAGAGAGTAGTTTTATGATATTAGAATAGGAAAGAGTTTTTAGGTAGGGCATAAGAAATTCTAACTGGAGTCATTAGAAGTGGCAGCTGGGGATGTGGTGATGGGCAACTGGTAGTGTAAGAGACAGTCAGAGACCTACGACTAAGCCAGGAAACTGGGCAAAGACCCAAGACTATGCAACACCTCACCTCAGTGATGCAAACCCTACTGAAGCAGATGCAGGATAAATTTCAGACTATATATGATCAGATCACAGGAAGAATTGATGATCTAGAGAAAAACATCACATGACACAGGCTGGGGGAACTGGAAGGTAAAAACAAGATGTAAAAGGTCTGTACAGTGAAATTTGCAGTACCCTAAAAAAGAAGATCAAAGAGGATATCAGAAAATGGAAACATATTCTTTGTTCTTAGATAGGAATAACCAACATAGTGAAAATGGTCACACTCCCAAAAGTGCTATACAGATTTAATGTAAACTCAATCAAAATACCATTAGTGTAACTCATAGACCTAGAGAAAACACTCCTAAAATCATTTAGAATCAGAAGAAACCTAGAATAGTAGAACAAATTTTGAGTAATAAAGGCAAGTCACGGGGCATCACAATCTCAGACGTAAAATTATACTACAAAGCTACTTTGATAAAATCAGCACAGTATTAGCAAAACAAAAAACCAAAAAAAACCAGGTCTGGAGATCACTAAAATAGAATAGACAATGTAGAAGCAACCCCAAGCACATTCAGTCGCTTTACCCTTGATAAAGGAGCCAAACATGTTCATTAGAAAGAGTCTCTTTAATAAATGGTGTTGGAAAAACTGGCTTTCCACATCCAAAGACTAAAACTAGACCTATGTCTGTCACCATACACTAAACCAAAGTCAAAATGGATCAAATATCTAAATATTAAAATAGAAACACTAAATTTACTGCAAGAGAAAATAGGTAGACATCTCAAAAACATGTACGTAGGCAGAGACTTCATGAAGAAAACCCAGACTGCAAGGGAAATATTACAAAGAATCAAACAGAATCTCACCTTATTAAAAAAAAAAAACCTTTGCACAACAAAAAACAAAAAAGCGAAAAGACAACCCACAGAGTGGGAAAAAATTATAGCCAGTTGTTCAGCAGAAAAAGGACTTCTATCTAAAGCAAAAAGAGAGTATTGAAAAAAAGCCAGACTTGCCCAGATTGAAAGACCCAATCCAAAAATGGCTATCTGAATGAATATGCAGTTCTCAGATGAAGAAATACAAATAGAAAATAAATATATGAAAAACATTCAATATTATTGGTCATTTGAGAGATGCAATTTAAATCACTGAGATTTCATCTCATCCCAGAAAGAATGGCTATCATCAAAAATTAACCAATAACAAGTGCTGGCAGGGCTATAGGAAAAAAGGAGCACTTCTCCACTGTTGGTGTGAGTATAGATTGGTGCAACCAGTGTAGAAATCAGTGTGGAGATTACTTATAACACTAGGATTAGAGGTCCCATTTGACCAAGCTATCCCCTTCTGAATATCTTCCCAGAAGAACTAAAAACATCACACCACAGAAATATATGTGCATTCATGTTTATAGGAGTACAATTTGGAATAACTAAATCTTGGAAATAACCCAAATGCTCATCAACTGAGTAATGGATAAGAAAGATGTATTTTGTATAATGCAGTACGATTCAGCCATAAAGAAAGATAAACTGAAGCCTTTTATATGTAAATGGATGCAACTTGAGACCATAGTAATAAGTGAAATAAATCCGACCCATATGTGTATACATTGTATTGTCTCACTAGTGTAAGAAACTGAACTAGTAAATGAGGTTCAAAATGTACAACTGATATTGTGAATTGGGAAGAAAAGAATAAATTGTGATGGAGCAAAGGGGAAAGTGATATAGGGGAATAAAACTCCCAACCTACTAGATATGCCAGTACAAGTTCATGTTCTCTAAATCAAAGAATGAATTTTAGGAACACAGAGGTTAAGAGCAGAATATATTTATTGAGAGAAAGAAAGCTTCTGCCTGAGAGAGAGACAGAAGAGGTCCTGAGTGCATTGCCAAAACTTTTATTGAGCAAAACCACAAGATGTGGAGTTCAAGGTGGGGAAAACATGGGAATTTGCAAGGTGGGCATAATGTGAAACAGAACTATGGTTAGCCAATAAGATTAATTGCTCAGGTAAAATTGATTAAATTGGGGACAAATGGGGAAGCCAATTATGCAGCAAGTGGGCATGCTTAAGGAGCAGTGACACTTCCCAGGTTGATGTTTGAGATGATGACTTCTGGTTTTCTCAGGGTGATAGAGATCTATTTAGAATATCAGCTCTTTGGATATGGGTGCATTTGCTCGATCTTTTGTCTTGAGGCCTGGCTCACAGCAGGAGGTGTCTGTCTCCCCCACAATTGCAAGGTATCTGGACTTCTGCACTGGCTCCTTCAAGACCTAGCCCTGTCTGACTGCCTGTAATATTTCTGTCTAACTCAGCTGCATGTAACAAAGGAAGAAAGAGAAAAAGGAAGAATATATTTATACACAAGATATTTAGGAGACTTATACAGCTAGTTCACTGAAAAGAAGGGTTTGTGCAAATATTGTTTGGATAACATCATTTCTATATCTTGTACTCTGAATAAACTACTAGAAAACAACAATATGCAATGTATTAATTATTGTAACTCTCCTATTAAACTGTTTTGAAACTCCATTTTGTTAGTTTTATTTTTTCTTTTAAAAAATTAAGAGTTGAAGTTTGCTGATAAATTGCATTGCAGTCTGACACATCATTTTTCCAAGCCAAGAGAAGACCAATGGTTTTTTGCAACTAACTACTGTGGAGAACCACTGAGACAACATCCTCCACCCCAAAGAAAACAATTTGCCTCCATTTTGGAGGACCACTGAAAACCCCACCCCCACCCCAGAAGATAATTTGCCTCCATTTTAATTCACCTTTACCCTACTGCCATTTACCAATATGCACAGAGCTGGCTGGGGAGATTCTCAACCCCCCTGATTGGCTATAAGCAATGCAAATGGGTCTAGCTGAGGTGCCAGTGTGCAGACTTTGAAGCAACCTGACAGGTCTGTGCACAACCTGCCTAGGGCTTCTTCCTACTCAGTGTTAGTTAGGCCAAGGACTGAGATATTGATTGGGTTAGAGCTTTGAACAAAGCAGTGAAGTCCCAGGGGAGATAATGGCCAGAATCAGAGCTGAAGCAGCATCCCAAACACAAGTTAATTCCTCAAACTGTGATACCCAGATTCCTCCAAATTTAGAGGCTACTTGTTACCAGAATCCAGTATTCTTTCTGTGTACCTCTCTCTGTGCATTGCATTGCAGAGACGCCATTGTTCCTCCTACCTAACCCAGCTCACAGAATTAACTAGTTCCCACCAGTCTTGGGAATATAGCTCCACAGCATAAGCACCTACAAGCAGAAGGTACTGAGTTCAAATCCCAGTACCAAAACAACAACAACAAAACACTAATCTCACAGTTCCTCGATCCCGAATCATGTTGCTCTTCACGAATTAATAAAACCAAGGTTTGACCTTGCGTAGGGCTTTTGTTCTGGGTTGGACTTAGGAAGACTTTGCTACCCACAATTGCAGATATGTCTGTCTTTTTTCTTGTCATGGGTCACATTGAAAGCAGTAGACTGGAATTTACTCATGAGAATTCCCATTACTTTTTCTAGGGATTACAGTACATGAACTCCAGACCTTGAGAGGATGAGTGTATTCTGTGTAGACAAGTTTTATATTATAAAATATGCATTCGTACCACATCCTATTTAGTTTATGCAGGATTCCCTCCTCTCCCCTTTCTCAAACGTGGCATCTTCACATCTTGAAACTTGGTCAGTTTTCCTCTTAATTATTTTGGCAGTTCCCACATAAAATTGTCAAAAGTTTTAATGTATTTTTGTGAAGTCATTTTTTCTCCCCTATTTTCTCTTTTAGTATCAGGAACCGAATTTAGGGCCTCATGTTTGCAAGGTAGGCACTGCACTGCTGAGCTACATCCCTGGTCTTTGTAAAGTCATTTATTTGGCAATTCCTTTTGTAGTAGTCACTGTTTCATAAAAGTTGCTGTATAATTTTTTATTAGATAAATGTTAAATCCTTCCATTACCGTTAGACCTGGTGAAGAAAGATATTTATAGTTTGGGGTTCTTTCATTTTCAACACAAAGTGACTGTTGAATAAACACTAGTGGTTGGCAATACTAATGCTAAATATTTAAATGGCTAAACCATTTAAAAATTATTTATTAAGCAATATCTGTTAATACTCTGTTGCCAAAACTCAGAGTTGAACCATGACTGATGGCTTAATTGTGTAGGGTCAAATCCTAAAGTTAGTGAAAAATAACTACTGTAGCTTTATTGTTAACATTTTTTAAATACCAAAAATAACTGAATAGCCTGATATAAATAGGTTTCACTAGCTAATAGTTTGGCATGTGACTCTAAGACTTCAGTAGGACCTTACATCATTCATCTACAATGGTTACCATAAAAAATCTGGCAGGATTTCAAAACAATCACTCTATCCTTTCTTTGAGTTGCTGCTTGGGAAAAAAAAGAAGAAAAAGAGAACTACGCCAGTCACGTGGCTAGAATATGATAAATAACTGGTAGAAGGCTCAGGTTTTCAAAAAATATTCTTACTTTTCTAATTTCTTCCAGATTAACAATCTTATCCCCAATGGCAGAAGCCATTCAGAAATGGAGCATCAGGGGGTGCTGAGATGAGGCTCAAGCCCACGACTTGGAAGGTGACACACGTCATTGTCAATGCAAAACGATTTCATACGAAACAATGTGAAGGACTGAAATGGTTGAAAACTGATGCGCTCCTTCCTAAAGGGAAACCCTTAATTTAACCAGTATGATTCTTTTTAAGTTTCCTGTATCACCAGACTTGTTTATATTGAAAACAATATTAAATATTTTTCTTATTTAATAATTATATAATGAACAGAGAGGAGTCAGACTTTTCTGTAATAAAACAAAGTTGCCACGATTGTTCTCCAGCTGCAAAGTCTTGTGTTGGGCCAATTGGTGAGACTGTAAGCTCACCCTGCGATGTCCCCCTTGACCCCCAGCCAAGCCAGTAGAAGCCTGGGTGCAGGTTGCTTTTGAGCCTCATAGATGGCCATCAGAATAGAAAGGAGTGCTCTTGAATGGAAGAATAGTGCGGACTTAGGAGGAGTTGGCATCCTTAAATGTTAGACCTCAGAGGCAGACCCCTAACCAAAATAAAGGTGTCTGAAATCCTGCTGAAAGAAAGAAACAAACAAACAAAGAAAAAGAAAGAAACAAAGAAAGAGAAATTCTAACCATAAAAGTATGAGTCACACATTCAATGATGCTGAAATGAATAATATCTGTTCAACCAAGTATACCTTTAAAATTGAAGAGAAGCCAGAGTAGAAAATATTCACAAAACAAACTACAGTTAAAAGGCTCTTATTCCAAATATTATAAACAATCCACAAATTTTCTACAAATTCATGAGACCAAAGGATACGAAATCCAATTCAAAAATAAATAACAACACATCACAAAAGAGACAATGTAAATAGCCAATATATTCTGCGCTGTTAAAATTCCAATAAACAAGCAGTGAAAAGGCAAACATAAAAGAAAAGAGGCCTTGGGCAGTGAAAGGCAAGCAGAGAGTAGCAGTGAGGGAAGAAAGCTTCAGAGAGCACTGTTGGGGTACACTAACTCCTCTATTAAGAGAATTCATGTCATATTCAGTAATGCTCCACTAGTCTAAATGGCAATACTTGAGACCAGCTCCTACTATGGGAAAGTTTATCCATTGTCAGTGGGTCTTTGGGTTTCCATGAACTCTTTTCCCATCCCTTTACACCAACTCTACCCTTCAGTCATCCAGTTCCATTTCTCTCTTTTGGGGCTAAGAAAGATTATTCTAGAGGAGGCTTAAGGCAGTTCCTTTTCCCTGAGTAAGTATCTTCAGGGGCTGAATAGACATCTGCAGTTGATTTGTCTAGAGAAAGTGTGGGAAATGTAAATTACAATTGATTTTTTCTTGAAAGGACAGCTATTTGCTCCCATTTTCAGGTACCCGGTTATGATGCACTCAGGATAAGACCACTCATGACAGCATCTGTGGACAAATAGCAATGGCAGATTGTGTCACACATTTTTTTTCCTTCCTCAAAATGCTGGTTTGTGGCTTCAAGCAGAAGATGTTCAGAGTGAAAAACTTGCAAAAAGGTTTGATCTAAAGATTTCAACAACATTTCAAGAATAACTATAAGAAAAAAAGCAATTCTAGTCATTCCTCTAATCACTTCTCTGAAGAGGATCTGGATATGAGCTGGATTCTTCTTTGGGGTGAAAGATTATTTGAAAGTTGTAGTACAGAATGTTTGTTGTCCCAAAGGCCCTCAGAAGTACCATTTGAGTATAACAAAGAACAGCACACTCATAATTAATACAATTCCAATTATAACTTTAATTCCATTAAGTGAAAAGATTATGCATATTATAATAACAAATAAAAATGAAACAATCATTCTCTGGAAGATTCAAAATAAAGTTGTGGGAAGCTAAAACATTTAAGTTTTTTTAAAATTTATAAGAACCAATTTTAAATGTTCAACTGGACTGCATTCTGGAAAAATCAATTTTTATGCATTATCAAATATTCATATTAATATATCAGAGTAACTATAACTCTGAACACTGATTTATTCACTTTATTTGACTGTAAAAAATAAAGTAGCATAAAATAGAGTCAGCATTACCTTAGTGAAATGTTCCATTAATCTTTCAATTTTATAAAGGAGTGCCAAACAATAAAGAATCTATTGGAGTTATGGATTAAAAGTCCAAGTATAAGTCTCTCAGAACTAGGTTATGTGCTACAGCTGTCTTTGATTGGAAACTTTTAATTGAGTTCTGAGTTATAATCATGGAAAATAGAAAAAAATATAGAGAATTCTTTGCCCAAATTCCAGAGAATATCATGGGTAGTTGTGAGTGGAGAAGTTGATAGGGGTAGCATTTTTTTTTAATTTTAGTCTTTTTTGTTGTTTTGGTACCAGGGATTGAACTCATGACCTCACGCTTGCCAGGCAGAGGTTTATGTCTCTGAGCTAAATCCCCAGCCCACTTTTTTTTTTTTTTTTGCATTGATTGATGCCTGCAAAGTTGACAGCAGTTAGTGTTTGATCCAAAATTGGATGTGTTTAGCTCCTTTGTCAAAGATAAGGTTATATATATCATACACTTTTGTCCCAATTTAAAATAATGTAACTATTTTTAAACTTCTCTATTTTCTGAATATTTGTTTACAGTTAATTTTGAGGTAAGATATATATGCAGTAAAACAGAAAATTTACATAAAGATTTGTTGAATTTTGACTAATGTGGACATCCACATAGCTTATACCTCTTTAGTTATAAGAACATTTTACATGGTATAATTTTTTTCAAGTAACACTTTTATATAATTGTTGCTAGGGCCTAAAAATGTAATGGGTTTTTATATTGCTTTTGTAATCAACAATGTCAAGTTCTCTTATTTATTCTCAAAACTAAATTCTTAAATTTTCCAGGTAGATGTTTATAACATCTATAACTGATGAAGTTCAGTAGTCAACCTTAGTTCTTTTTATCTCTTTTTCTGATATAACTAGAACATTTGAACCATTTAGTAGAACATTAAACAGTTGTAGTAGTGGTACTAATTTAAATTTCTTGGTATTCTCACCATTAAGTATAATATTGCTGTAAAATTTTTAAGATACTACTGATCTAATTAAGGAATTTTACTCTTATTACTAGTGTAAGACAGATTTTTAATTTTTTAAATTTTCTTTTATTTTTTATTTTTTGGCAGATTTTTTAAAACTAAGAATGAATGTTGAATTTTGTCCAGTGTTCTTAGATAATCATATATTTTTTTCTCCTTTAATATGTTAACAGAGAGTGAGAAATTTAGTCAACTATCCAGTTTGAGGAGGCAATATCCATAATAAACCATCTTCACTTCTATAGCAATTACAAGCTTCGGGGCTCCCCATGACCACTCAGTTTTGATTGTCTGTGAGAAGCGCTCATGGAGCTTCCTGAAGGTTATTATGCTCATGGTTAGAGTGTACCACCAGGAAATGATAAAGATTAAAATCAGGCAAGGATAGAGCCCTAAAGGGCAGAGTCCAAGAAAGAAAATAATTGTGCAGCTGGTTTTGTCCCCTCCCATGTGGCCGTGGACCCATTATTTTCTCAGCATACAGTATTACCATGAGGGAAAGTCACCTGAGCCTGGCTCCCAGACTTTTTGGGGGGTTCCATGACAGAGTCACGAGTAATTATCCATGCTATTTGAGTCTCTAGTCTCAGCACCTCCAGGCATGACATGAATCCCTCCCCCTAAGCCATTTTAGTGTAGCCAGACCCCACCCTAAATCATATTGTTAGACTGTGTAGTGACTCCAGTTTCTCAGATAAAGACACTGCTGCCAAGCATGACATTCCAAGGGCTAAGAGATGACCTGGAAGACAACGACAAAGGCCAGACTTCTTGTGGACAGATCATTTATTACATATAAGACGAATAACTGATTTTTATTTTCTAGTATTAAATCATCTTTGTATTCCTGCAATGAATTCTGCTTGATCATAAATTATTTACTTTTTAATATGTTATATAATTTGATTTTATACAGTTTTGTTTAGGCTCTTCATAGCCATGCTCAAGAAAGGAATTGGTTGTAAATTTTTCTATTTTATGTTTCTTTGGTCTAGTTTTGGTATCAAGATTTGGACTAAACATAAAATGGGCTTTCTATCATCTAAAAGAGTTTTTATAAAATTGAAGCTATCATTTTATTAAATATTTGGTGGAGTTTGTCCTTTAATAATTGCTAGAACATGGTAAGGTTTTTCTTGAAACTCAAAAATGAGTGTTGAATTTTATCTAATGCTTTTTATATCTATTACAATTAATGTGTTTTTTTATTTACCATGTTAATGCTGTAAATTACACCAATAATATCATCACTCTACATACGTTAATTACATATATGATTTTGACAATAAAAACTATTAAAAACAGAAGAAATATCTCTGTCATTTGATCAAATAGGCCCAGAGCAGTACAATAGTATCCCTTATCTGCAAGAGGTCTAAGACAATTCCAGTGGATGCCTGAAATGCACTACTTTTTTTCTTATACATATGTAGCAAGTCTCAGTTTACAAATTGGGCACAGAAAAAGTTTAACTGCAACAATAATCAAGTAGAATATTATAACAATTATAGCAGAATACCATAATAAAAGTTAGGCAAATTGACATCATTCTCTCAAAATACCCTATTGTACTATACTCAACCTTCTCTTTGCAATGATATCATAACAAGATGGCTGTTGAGTGACTAAGAGGCACTAAGTGACACAAGGTGGGTACTAGGCAAAAGGATGACTCATGTTCCAGGCAGGCAGGAGCTGGATATCAGGATACTTCATCACACTGCTCACAATAGTGGACCATGTAAAACTCATGAATTGCTTACATCTGGAATTTTTCCATGTAATATTTTTGGCTTGCAATTGACTGCAGGTAAGTGGAATTATGGAAAGCAAATTGCGGATAAGGGGAGAATGTTGTGTTTTCAAAATCCCGCTGACCATGTACGTAGCTTATCACTCAAACTGGAACACTTTGAGACTGGAAGAGGACACTATTGTTATTTATGCCAGAAAAACATTTGTCAACAAGGACTTCTCTGGCCAACTGGATATAGCACATTCTCTGTCGAGCACTTGCTGTGAATTACCACATCAGTATCTCTGCTAGGACACAGAGCTTTGATTGAGAGTAAGAGTCCTCTGTGCCCACTGAGAAGGACAAATCATTTCAACACTATGTGATTGATGTTATAGAGAATGACAAAGAGATTAAGACAAGTTTTGCCTTGCTGTCTTGTCTTCAGAGTCTATTTATGAAGAATAATTTTTGTAACATTAGGATAAACTCACACCTTTTCCTATGTGTCTATGTTCCTCTCTTCCTCTTAAAAAAACACTGGATTGAGAACCCAACCAAAGTCAAGAGGATTTCATAATGAGATGTTTCACTAATAAAGTCCACAAAGATCTCATTTTGAAAAAGGTTAATATTTTGAAGTTCTGGATGGACATGACTTTTTATGTGATGCTTCTCATTCACTGCAGTTGCCTGAAATACAAAACCACCAGAGTGCTAAAGTTTTATAAAAGGAAAAAATAGCCTTCCTGGAATGTTTATCCTGGGTTGGAGGAAAAGAAGTGTATTTAAGGTGGAATTGCTTTAAAAAGTGCACAGTTGAGTAAAAGGTAGATGGTCTTGGGAGAGAAAAATTACTTATCAAACCATCTGTCAAGCCTACTGGACAGTTTAATGTGCCAGTGTAAACAAACTGATAGCGTCTCCATGGAATATTTGAAAACGCTTACTCGACACTGATTCAATATTGGGTGCTTTAGTCCTTTCTGTGCCAATACTTAAAACTGGATAATTGCTTCAAAACAGAACTTGACTGGGATTGTAGATCACTTCATACTGCTTGCCTAGCATGTCTGAGGTCCCAGGTTCAATCCTCCACATCAACCAACAAAACAAAGCAGAAATTTATTTCTCACAATTCTGGAGGCTAAGTCCAAGATCAAGGTGCTAGGATTGGGTGTCTGGTAAAGACCTAGCCTCTGCTTCCAAGAAGGAGTCTTGAATGTTGACTCATCTGGAAGCAGATGAGTACTGTTCCTTACATGATGGAAAAGTGAAAGAGACTTCTGCAGATCCTTTTTAATGGCAGTATTAATCCATTCATGAAGACGGAATCTTCATCCATTAGGTTTATTAGCATGGTTTAACTTTAATTGGGTCTTGAGGCATGAGCACTATCCTCTAATTTTAAAAATGCATTTTAAAAAAGTTGTGATAAGTCCTTTTTATCCTAAAGAAAGCTTGTACCAGCCCCAAAAGTTATCATATTATTAGATTATTTGTATATAACAGCAAGGAAATATCTCCCAGTTCTGTGTTGTACCTGAAAACACCAGTTGTTCATCCTGCTGCTGAGAAACTGGGCAATTCCTACTCCATTTCACTTCCCAAGGAAGAAAATATTCCATAAGCACTTTCATATTAAAGAAAATATTCTGTCTTTCTTTGGAACAATGAAATACTTAGGAAAAGTGTATTCTCATTCTTAAAAAAAATCATAGTGCTCTTGCTGTATTGGATTATTTTTTGCTGGAATGGATAAAAAAATCAGCCATCTTGTTGCAAATCTTACTGAAACAATGTGAAATTTATGTCTGATATTTTAAGTAGTTCAGGTACCTAAGGAAATTTAAAATACAAAAATAATATATCATTGATGGCTTGACTATGGCTGGTTTTCATAGATTGACATAACTGAGAGACAATTTTCTAAGAGTCTCTCAACATATCAGCATATCTTACAGAAGCATTGAGAGCAGTTTGTTAAGGACTATATTGGCAAGAATGCTTGTATAGAAAACAACCTTGACAAATACAGATGCTGTTTCCCCCTGCAAAAGACAGGTGTGTCTGCTATCTAACATAATAAATATAACATATCTCTATGGAGCAAAGAACATGTATGTTCTCTGCCCATTATAAAAGATTCAGGTCAAATTTTCTCTCTGTTTACTCATTCCATTTCATGTACAAGTATCATGTGTCCTTCTTCATATTGCCCTATGGATTTCAGGATTTGGGAAATTAAAAAAAAAAAAAAATATATATATATATATATATATATATATATATATATATATATATACAGTTGCTGTGAAATAAACTGTCTTTTGTGTCTGACCTAGGAGGTCTTGTGTCTTTTACTAGTATCTTCAACACCAGAGTAGGTTAACTAGTTAGCTTGTAGTCAGGGTGAAACCTCAGACCCACTGCAGTTCTTGACATATATCTGAAATTTTTATTTGATCAGTGGTGGAAGGAACTAATAAAAGATACATAGTCTTAGTAAAGTGAGTAGGGTCCTTGGGGAGCTCTTTTATCCATTTTGCTCAGCTCATACTGAGAGAAATGTCTCAATTATTTCTACCTCTCTAATACAGAAGGCCCTGGAGGAGGGTAAGAAAGAAAAAAGCCTATTGCAAAAAAAGCTTTATGATACAGAGCACTACACTTGGAATTGAGAATTTCAGACCTTTAGATTCAAATTCTAGCTTTGCCAGTGGAGCCTTGGGTGAGTCACATAGAATTCCTTTCAATTCTAATGTCTGTTATGATCTGCAGCCTATTCTGGATATTCTTGGGGAACTTGTTCCAGGATATCTCTTGGATACCAAAATTTAAGGATGCTTAAGTCCCTCAGATAAAGTAGTATAGCATGTGCATATAACCTGTGCACACCCCACCTTGATATGCTTTAGTTATCTCTAGGTGCTTCTAATATCTGTTACAGTTATGAACGTTACATAAACAATTGTTGTATTATTTAAGGAAAAATGAGAAGAAAAAGTCTGTACTTGTTCAGTGGATACCATTTTTTTCTTCAATATTTTTTATCAATGATTTATTGAATATGTAGATGCAGAACTTAATCATATGGAGCTTTATGTATTCTGAAAGCAGTCTTTATTTTCATGGGAGGAATTTTTATGAAGTTCAATTTTGCATAAAGCTATATCTCACTTAATTGCAGTTAGGATACTTAAATTGTTAGAGTATCTGTACTGTGTATCAGTTTCTGCAATTTATACAATCTTAATCACTAGGAAACCTTGCAGTGACTGAAATGTAATCTATACAATCAATAGGAAGCCATGCATACAGTATGTGCAGAACTGTCCAAATAATCTGGCTACAATTATGAGATTCAGAAAAATTTCTTCATTTGTGAGCAGGTAACAAGTTTCAGTTCAATAGTAAACATTCTGAAGCCAAAACACAGGGGTTCTTAACTCTGCTTGGCTACTTTTTACTAGATAGTCAACCTTAGGCAAACTATCTAACTCTTTTGTGCTTCTGTTTTGTATCTATAAAATAGAGATAAGTATCATACCTCACCTACAAATCATCAAGAACAGGACTTGGTACAAAGGAATTGTAGGGTCAATGTGAGTCATCTTCATGAAATCATGTCACAGGAGATAATGTATTCTATACTTTAAGGGAAACAAAGGCACAAATCGACAATACTACTACACTAGACCATTCATCCATCCATTGCTTTCTCAAATGATGCTTAACCTAAGGGGATGAAGAGACATTTCCTTTAAGCCCATCTGTAGTTAGGAAGTGGGTACATAAGACCTTATTGCTACCCAAGTTCAATATCTTATTTCCTTTTCAATCATCTTAAATAAGTAAAGACCAGGTTAAACTGGGGAATCCAACAGAGTTCTGAGATTGAAATCCATTTCATTGGCCTTTGGGTGAATGGAGAGATTCAGCAAGGGTCTTTCTTTTCCCCATCTATATTGTATCTACAGACAAGTTTTTTAGAGCAGTGAAATGGGACTGTTGTTTCTGTGGTTTTGTTGACTGCTATGATTTAAGGTCACATAGCATATGGGGCTCCCCTCATGCACCCCACACCATGACCAGTATAATGATAGTGATACCTTACATGGTAGTTTACAGAACCCTCTGATGTTCCTCATTTGAGTCTCACAACAACACTGTGAGGACATAGGAATAATCCACGACCGGAACTCAGAGTTGAATTATCTGGTAAAAGTTTACAGATTTTCTAGGTTCTTTCCATGTGCAAGGCACTGCAATGGCTAATAGAGATTTGGTAGTTACCAAGATGTCTTCACTGTGTGATCTGGGGCTGGCTCTCTGAGACAAACTCTCTGAGCTCCTTGCTCCAGGGATTGAAGAAGGAACAAATGAGCAAATAGAAGTAAAAACTATTTGCAAATTATAAAGAACTAATATAATGATGGTTGTTGTTATGAGTTACAAATGTACAGGACTAAATGCTTTATATTATTTTATCTCTTATAATCCTCACTGAAATGAATGCCATAATCTATACTTCTCAAGAAAAGGGACCTGAAAACTTTACACAAAGACCATTAGTGGTGTATGGTGAACATACATGACATGAAACATCAGACATGAAACATCAGATACACCCTAATACAATTAGATTGGGAAACCTCAATACACCGCTGCTGCAAAAAGATCAACTAGGCAAAAAAATCAATAATGAAATACTAGAACTAAATCAAACTTCTGGACTTAGTAGATGTCCATAGAGTGTTCCATCCTACAACATCAGAATACACATACTTCTGTGCTGCATATGGGACATTCTCCAAAATAGACAATATACTGGCTCACAGAACATGCTTAAGTAAATGCAAAGGAATTGAAATTATCCCATACATACTATCAGACTACAGTGCAATGAAATGGCAAATCCATGCCAAAAAGAACACAAGAACTTCATAAACACATGGAAATTCAATAGCACCCTGCTGAAAAACCAATGGGTCACAGATGAAATTTAAAAAGAAATTAGACAGTTTTTACTGTTGAATGATAACAACAGCACAACATACCAGATCTTGTGGGACACTATGAAAGCAGTCTTAAGAAGCAAATTTATAGCAATCAATACCCATATCAGGAAAATAGAGCAAGTGCACACAAACAACTTAGTGTTAAACTTCAAACTTCTAGAAGAAGAGAGGGCTAAACCAGAAGTTCATACAAGGGAGGACATAATAAAGATCAGAGTAGAAATTAACATACTGAAGACTAAAAAGGCAATACAAAGAATCAATTAATTGAAGAGTTGATTCTTTAAGAGATTAAATAAAATTGACAAACTCTTGGCCAACCTTTTCAAAAAAAGAAAATAAAATAATCAAATCCACACAATTAGGAATGAAAAAGGGCAAAATCACAACATTCCCTGCAGAAATCCAGAAAATCATCAATACCTACTTTGAAAACATGTATTCTAATAAGATGGAAAATACAGAAGAAATGGACAGTTTCACCTAGATACAGAAGAATTACCAAAGCTGAATCAAGAAGATATAAAACTCCTAAATGACCCAATATCAATCAGTGAAATCAAAGATGTTATTAAAAACCTACCAACAGCATTCTGGCAGAATCCTAGCATAGAGAAAGGGACTTTGAGCCTGCTCCCAGGTGGTAAGACCATGCGTTGTGTCCAAGACCACCCTGGGCCACATACAGGGAAGAGGACACAACTGGACCATGCCCAGCAAATGCCAAGCAGTGAGCAGGACCCAGATTCCAACCTTGGGCCCTGACCACATGCTCTGGCAGAATCCCAGTGCAGAGAAAGGGACTTTGAGCCTGCTCCCAGGCGATAAGACCACGCGCTGCATCCAAGACCACCCCAGGCTGCACACAGGGAATGGGGCCCAACCAGGCCATGCCAAGCAAATGCCAAGCAGTGAGCAGAACCCAGATTACAGCCTCAGGTCCTGACCACACGCTCTGGTGGAATCCCAGCACATGGATAAAACTTGGAAGTTAGCTCCCAGGTGGTGAACCTTGGACTACAGTTGATTAACTTTGTCAGTGTGGTGAGTATGTCCCTAAAATAGAGGTGTACAGTGGGTAAATAGGGCCAGTAGTTAAGCCCACTCCAACTAACTACAAGACCTTGGTGAATCTGAAAAGAGTATGAGTGACCCCCTCCTACACAGAGAAAACATCAGGCAGAGTGAAAAATGGCAAAACAAAAAAGCAACATGCAATCTCAAACATCTAGTCCACCAGAAGTAAGTGAGGGAGATTTTGAAATAGAGGACCCCAAAAGTAACACACCGGTAATCTCTGAAAAGATAGTGAGCAAAATAAAAAAACAACTCCATGAGGCTATAGAGGAAATCAAATTAGAAGTACTCTCCCACATAAAGACAGAAATAACAACCTTAGTAAAGCAGTTGCTGAGTGCCGCTAAAGAAGAAATAGAGAAAAAAGTACAGGAGCATGGGAAACTGAAACTTTGAATGAACAATATAGAAAACATGCAGAATTCATGAAACAAACTCAAAGAGACATCCAAGAAACAAAAAATTCTATTCAAAGCTTGCAAAACCACTTAAATGAAGTTGAGGATAGGATTTTGGACCTTAAGGACAGTATCGAATTAGTGATCATGAAAGGATAGAACTTTTAAAAATAACAAAGCAGCATGAAGTAACAATCCAACAGCTTCAAGATGATGCCAAAAGAAAAAATATAAGAGTAATAGGCATCAGTGAAGAGTCAGGAGTCAATGCAAATGACATAGCCAAAATATTCACATAAGTAATAGAAGAAAATTTCCCAAACATGAGGAAAAAATCCGATATGCAGATAAGTGAGGCATATAGAACACAAAACAGTCACAGTCAACATAAATACACACCCAGACACATAATAATTAAGATCTCAGACATATAGCATAAAAACAGAATACTAAAAGCTGTTAGAGAAAAGACACAACTCACCTACCAAGGAAAGCCCATTTGAATCACAGCAGACTTTTTAACACAAACCCTCAAGTCAAGAAGAGTTAAGAGTGAGGTATTTCAAGCCCTGAAACAAAACAACTTTCAACCCAAACTGATGTACCCAGCAAAACTTTCACTCAAATTTTATGGAGAAACAAGATACTTTCATGACAAAGAACAACTGAAGAAATTCATGTCCACCAAACTAACCCTAGAAAGAGTACTGAAAGACATACTACACAGAGATAAAAATGACCACAATCCTGAAAACAACAACAGAAAGAAAGGTAGGATAAGCAATTAAATAAGGGGAAAAGTAGAAAGCAAAGAACTGGAACATAACATGGCAAAGTCAAACCAGTACATATCAGTGATATCCATAAATATAAATGGCCTCAATTCACCTATAAAAAGAAATAGACTAACAGAATGGATCAAGAAACAGGATCCCACAATATGCTGTACACAAGAAACACATCTGACCCAAAAGGAAACTCATAGATTAAAAGTCAAAGGATGGAAAACAGTATTTCATGCAACAGGAACACAGAAAAAAACAGAAGTAACTATTCTAATTGCAGACAATGTGAACTTCAAACCTAAAATGATTAAAAGAGATAAAGAAGGTCACTACATACTCGTTAGTGGAAAAATTCAACAGGAAGAACTAACAGTTATAAATATATATGTACCAAATACAGGAGCACCCAACTATGTAAGAGAGATACTAATGGATTTGAAAAACCAAATACACAAGAACACAATTATAACAGGGGTTCTTAACAGCCCATTGTCACAAAGAGATAGATCAACTAGACAAAAAATCAGCAAAGAAATAACAGAACTGAATCATACCTGTGAGCAATTGGACTTAGTAGACATTTACAGAATGTTCCACCTAACCACATGAGAATACACATTCTTCTCAGCAGCGCATGGGACATTCTCCAAAATAGACAATATATTATCCCATAAAACATTCTTAAGTAACTGCAAAGGTATTGAAATCATCCCATACATAATATCTGACCATAGCACATTGAAATTGGAAATTAATGGCAAAAAATTACAAAACCTGCATAAATACATGGAAATTAAATAACAACCTTTTGAACAACCAGTGGGCTACAGATGAAATTAAAGAAGAAACAAAGCAATACCTACAATTCAATGAAAACACAGAAACAACCTACAATCTATGTAATCTATGAGATGAAAGCAGTCTTAAGAGGGAAATACATTGCAATCAATTTTCATATCAAGAAAACAGAACAAGCACAAATAAAAACCTAATGCTCCATCTCAAGTTTCTAGAAAAAGAAGAGAAAGCTAAACCCAAAACTCATAAAGAGAGGAAACTGTAAATATTAGAGCAGAAATCAATGCAATTGAAACTAAAAAAACAATACAAAGAAATAAGGAATCAGAAAGCTGGTTTTTTGAGAGAATCAACAAAATTGACAAACCCCTAGCTAACCTTATCAAGAGAAAAAAAGAAAAAAACCAAATTCATGCAATAAGAACTGAAAAGGGAGAAATTACTACAGATCTCATGGAAATTCAAAAGATCATGAATACCTACTTTGAAAATCTCTACTCAGATAGAGTGGAAAACACAAAGGAAATGGACAGATTTCTAGAAACATATGAACTACCAAAGCTCAACCAAGAAGATATAGCAATTTTGAACAACCCAATATTAGCTATTGAAATTGAAAACGTAATTAAAAACTTACCAACAAAGAAAAGCCCAGGTCCAGATGGATTCACAGCTGAATTCTATAAGAAATTTAGAGAAGATTGGATGCCAATACTCATTAAACTCTTCAATGTAATTGAGAAGAAAACAATCCTCCCTAAATCATTCCTGGAAGCAAGTATTACTCTGATACCAAAACCAGAGAAAGATCCAACCAAAAAGGAGAAATATAGGCCAGTCTCACTAATGAATATTAATGCAAAAATTCTCAATAAAACACTGGCAAATAGAATTGAGCAAATCATCAAGAAGACTGTACATCATGACCAAATGGGGTTCTTTCCAGGAATGCAGGGATGGTTTAACACATGCAAATCAATAAATGTAATAAATCACTTCAACAGAGCCAAAAACAAAAACCACATGGTCATTTCAATAGATGGAGAAAAAGCTTTCAATAAAATCCAACACATGTTCACGATAAAAACCCTTCAGAAACTCGGGATACATGGTGTCTACCTCAACCTTATAAGGGCCATCTATGACAAACCAACAGCCAACATTATACTAAATGGACAAAAACTGAAAGCTTTCACTTTAAAATCAGGAGCAAGACAAGGATGTCCACTATCACCACTCCTATTCAATATAGTTCTGGAAACACTGGCCAGGGAAATCAGACAAGAGAGAGAAATAAAAGGAATAAAGATAGGACAGGAAGAAGTTAAATTATCACTATTTGCAGATGACATGATACTCTATATAGAAGACACAAAAAACTCCATTAAAAGACTACTAGAGGTAACAAACAAGTTCAGCAGAGTAGCCATATACAGAGTCAACACTCAAAAATCAATAGCATTCCTGTACACAAACAAAAAACTCACCAAGAGAGAAATTATGGAAATATCGCCCTTTACAATAACATGTAAAAAGATGAAATACTTAAGAATCAACCTAACTAAAAATGTAAAAGAGCTATATGCTGAAAATTATACTACACTGAAAAAGAGATTGAAGAGCATATTAGAAAATGGAAGGATATTCCTTGCTCTTGGCTAGGAAGAACCAACATTGTGAAAATGGCCATACTCCCCAAACTATTATATAGATTTAACACGATCCAATCAAAATACCATTGACATACCTCACAGATCTAGAAAAAACACTACTAAAATTTGGAAACAGAAGAAACCTAGAATAGCAAAGGCAATTCTGGGCAACATAGGTAAGGCCAGAGGCATCTCAATTCCTGACTTGAATCTACTACAAAGCCACAGTGATAAAATCAGCTTGGTACTGGCAAAGAAATAGACCTGAGGATCAATGGAACAGATTAGAAGATGCAAGCACAACTACAAAGACACTCAGCCACCTGATATTTGACAAAGGGGCTAAATATGTCCACTGGAAGAAGGATAGCCTCTTTAATAAATGGTGTTGGAAAAATTGGCTCTCCACATGCCGAAGACTGAAACTAAATCCATGCAAATCACCATGCACAAAACTAAAGTCTAAATGGGTCAAAGACCTCAATATTCAAACAGAAACACTAAATGTACTGAAGACAAGGTAGGTAGAAGCCTTGGAGACATAAGGGTAGGCAGAGAATTTATGAACAAAATGCAAACTGCATGGGAAACACTTCAAAGAATCAACAGTTGGGATCTCATATTATTGAAAAGTTTCTTCACTTCAAAGGAAATCACCAACAGAGTGAAAAGAAAACCCACAGAGTGGGAAAGAATTTTAGCCAGCAACCCCTCAGACAAAGGACTTATATCCAGAACATATAAAGAATTGAAAAACATCAAGCCCCCCAAATTCAAACACCCTCTCCAAAAATGGGCATCTGAGATGAACACACAGTTCTCAGGGAAAGATATACAAATGGCAAATAGATACATAAAGAAATGTTCACCATCACTGGTCATTCGAGAAATGCAAATTAAAACAGCATTAATATTCCACCTTACCCAGGAAAGAATAGCTGCCATCAAGAAATCAACTGATAACAAATGTTGGTGAGGCTATGGGGAAAAAGGAACACTGCTCCACTGTTGGTGGGAATGTAGACTGGTGCAACCACTATGGAAATCCATATGGAGAATTCTCAGAAGACTAGGACTGGAAGCCCCATTCAATCCAGCTATTCCCCTCCTGGGTATTTTCCCAGAACTGACAAGTTCATATCACAGTGTTATATATGTGCACCCATGTTCATAGCAGCACAATTTATAATAGCTAAATCTTGGAAACAACCAAGATGCCCATCAACTGCAGAGTGGATGAAAAAGATGTATTTTTACACAATGGAATATTACTCAGCTATAAAAAATGATGATCTTGAGGCCTTCATAGGTAAATGGAGACAACTTGAGACTGTCCTCATTAGTGAAATAAATAAGAATCATATTGATAAATATCACATTGTGTCTCTAGTGTAAAAAGCAATAAGAACTGTAAGAGAAATAAAACCCAAAGTGTGTAATTGCTATTGTAAAAAAGAGGAAAAGAAAGGGCTCTAAGGGATATAACTGCATGTATGTTTGAGTGTGTAAAATAGATGACCACATGGCTGAATTTTTGCTGAATCTTTGAGCAGAATTGTTTGCAGTCTCACTGTTTGAATGTCTACTATGTATCTTTAATTTTGTAACTTGAACAACTACATCCAAGATGACAATATGTAATTTAACAACTAGTGATTTCTTAGTGTTTTTCACTCTTTTTTTCTTTTTTCTTTTAGAATTCTGTATTATTGCTCCCCTTTTTTCTCTTGCTTTTTTTTTCTCTTTAAATTTTTTTTTTAAATGCATAATTGGGGGCTGGGGATTTAGCTCAGCTGCATAAGCGCCTGCCTTGCAAGCACATGATCATGAAGTCAATCCCCAGTACTGATAAAAAAAATGAATAATTGGTATTGTAAAAAAGAGAGGAAATAGAAAGTGCTATAAAAGATATAACTGCATGAATATTTAAGTGTGTAGAATTGATAACCATACTTCTAAGTTCTTGTTGGATTGTTAAACAGATCTGTTTGCAGTCTCACTGCTTGAATGTCTATTTTGTATGCTCTAATTTTGTAACTTGCACAACTATTTCTAAAAGAACAATACGTAATTTATCAACCAGTGATGTCTTACTGTTTATCTTTTTTCAAAATTCTGTAGTATTTCTACTTTTTTTCTGTTTTTTTTTTCTTTTAAAAAAACCCTAACCAACAAAGAAAAGCCCAGGCCCTGATGGATTCACTGCTGAATTCCACAAGAAATTTAGAGAAGACCTAGCACCACTGCTTCTGAAACTCTCCAATGAAACTGAAAGGGAAGCAGTATTTCAAAATTCATTCCTGGAAGCAAGATTTACCCTGATACCCATCAGAGAAGGACCCAAAGAAGAAAGAGAATTACAGGCCAATCTCCCTAATGAACACTGATGCAAAAATCCTCAATAAGATAATGGCAAACAGACTTCATCAAACCATCAGGAAGACTGTACTCCTAGATCAAGTGGCATTCATCCCAGGGGTGCCGGTATGGTTCAACATAGGTAAATCCATAAATGTAATACACCATATTAACAGAGCCAATGGCAAAAATCAATAGATGCAGAAAATGCTTTTGACAAAGTCCAGCACCCATTCATGATAAAAACTACAGAAAATTGGAATAGATGGTCTTTATCTCAGTCTGATACAAACCATCTATGCCAAATCAACAGCCAACATCATACTAAATGGATAAAAACTGAAAACTTTCTCTCTAAAATCAGGAACAAGACAAAGATAACCAATGTGCCCACTCTTATTCAACACAATCCTGGAAATTTTAGCCAGTACAATTAGACAAGAGAAAGAAATAAAAAGAATCAAGATAGGAAAGAAAGAAGTTAAACTATTCTTATTTGCAGATGACAGGATACTCTACTTATAAGACCCCACAAAGGGTCCAGGATTTAGCTCAGTGGCGTAAGTGCCTGCCTGGCAAGTGCAAGGTCGTGAGTTTGACTTCCAATACCAAAAAATGGGGGGGGGGATTTAGCTCAACAGCATAAGCACCTGCCTGGCAAGCATGAGGTTGAGTTTGATCCCTGGTACCAAAAAACAAACAAACAAAAACCTTTTAAGAAGACCCCAAAAACTCCACTAAAAGACTACTAGATTTAATAAGTATATTCAGTCATGTAGCTGGTTACAAAGTCAGCACTCAAAAAATCAATAGCCTTCCTGTACATAAATAACAAACTCCCCGAAGAAACAGATTCAATGCAATACCAATCAAACTTCCAATAGCATATCTTACAGAATTAGAGAAAACAATCCCAAAGTTCATTTGGAATAACAAAGGCCATCCGAGGCAACAAAGACAAAGGCAGAGGAGCATCACAATCCCTGACTTGAAATTATACTATAAAGCTACTATGATAAAAACAGTGTGGTACTGCCCCCCCAATCAAACCTGAAAATCAATGGAATAGATTAGAAGATACAGAGACAACTCCAGACACACTAAGCCACCTTACCATTTACAAAGGTGCCAAACACATTCTCTGGAAGAAAGATAGCCTCTTTACTAAATGATGCTGAAAAAACTGGCTCTACATATGTCAAATATTAAAACAGGACCCATGTCTTTCACCATATACTAAACTAATATCAGAATGGATCAAAAATCTTCATATTAAAACAGAAAGATAGAGTAAGTAAAACTGGAAGATAGAGTAAGTAAAACTCTTGAAGACATTGATCAAGGCAAAGTCTTTATGAACAAAATCCTGACTGCACAGGAACTGTCACAAAGAATCAACAACAGGGATCTCACCCTATTGAAAAGCTTTTGCACAACAAGAGAAACCACCAACAGAGTGAAGAGACAACCCACGATGTGGGAGAAAATGTTTATCAGCTGTACTTAGACAAAGGACTGCTATCGAGAACATATAAAGAACTCAAAATAAATCAGTCTGCCCAGATTTAAAGACCCAATCCAAAAATGAGCATCAGATGAAGAAATACGAACAGCAAATAAATATATGAAAAAATGTTCCACATCACTGGCCATTCGAGAGGTGTAAATTAAAACAACACTAAGATTCCACCTCACCCCAGGAAGGAATGGCTACCATCAAGAAATCAAGCAATAACAAATGCTAGATGGGCTGTGGGGGAAAAGGAACCCTTCTCAACTCTTGGTGGGAATGAAAAATGGTGCAATCACCTTGGAAATCAGTGTGGAGATTCCTCAAAAAGCTAGGACAAGAGGTCCCATTTAACCCAGCTAATCCCTTGCTGGGTCTCTCCCCAAATGAATTAAAAACCACAGTGGTATATGTGCACCCATGTTTATAGCAGCACAGTAATAGCCAGATCTTGGAAATAACCCATCAACTGAGGAATGGATTAAGAAAAAAAAAGATGTGGTATTTTTATACAATGAAGTATTATTCAGCCATAAAGAAGGATAAATTAGAGACTTGTGGGTAAATGGATGCAGCTTGAGACCATACACATTAGTGAAATAAATAAGACACACACGTGTAAACATCATATTGTCTCATTAGTGTGAGAAGCTGAAAGGAAAAACATATGTATACATGTATATGTGTATGTATATAAAATAGCTACTTTTACTACTGATTTCTCTGAATACACTGAAGAGAAAGATTTGCACCAGTATTGTTTGGACAATTGAATTCAGATGTTTTGTGTTCTTGTAATCTGGGGATGTCAATGTGTAATGTATGTACCATTGTTGCCCTCTGATTGACATGTTTTGAAATTTTGTTGAGGTTTTCTTTTGCTTCTTTTTTTTCTCCTTGAAATAAAATGGATTTGGAAAAAAATTTTATTATTAAACAATAGAGAAAGACAAATAAGTCAATATAAGAAACGAAGAAACAATATTTTTAAAAACTTACAAAAAAAGATCAAGAAAATTATAAGGCTAAAGAGAGTTGTTAATGAGCTAGAATACAAAATTGATTGAATTAATGAATCCAAGGATGGGCTTTTAAAATGAAAATAAAATGGAAAAATGTCTAGATTATATTTATCAACTGGAATGTACATTCTATAAAGGGACAATGGTGCCCTGTAACAGTCACACAATAAATGTTTAAAAGGAAGAATATGTTGTTTGATTGTTTGATCAGTTTTTTATGCCTAGATCTGCTAACCTGAACAACAACTTCTAACAAAACAATATGCAATATATTAAATAGTGTTAATTTCCTATTCTGCCTGGTAAGCACGAGATCCTGAGATTATTCCCATTTCTTAGTTATAAGAAAAAGAAAAAGAAAGAAAATAGGAAATTGAAAAGTAATTTGCACTTTTATAATATTGAAATTTGTTTATTCTTTGCACAAACAGGACAGAGAGAGAGAATAAGGGAAGTTACATAATTTGTATGCATATTCTTGGGACCGGAGCTCAATCACTTCTCTCCTCCATGTGATGGGAACTGAAAAAGTCCACTTTTCTGTTCTTGAAGAAAATGAAATAATTTGCTTTCTCTACAATAGGCAGTGTCTGAATACTATCTTCTCCTCTGTCACCTCTAAATATACATTCTCTTTACCTATATTAGGTCATCATCGCTTGATGTCTTGTGCATCGTTTCATGGTTTATCTATTCTAACCAGATGGTAAAGTTCACGAGAAGAGAGATCATATCATGTCTTAAATGTCTTGTCCTAAACAACTCCCAGGACAAAGTCCTGTGTGCTCAAAAATTCTTCACTCCTACAGAGTGCATTTCGATTTACAGAATGTCTCCACAGATTTATCTCATTGTTGGATGCTCAAGTGGAGTACCAATATTTCTGACTTTATGATATACGAATGTTTAGATAAGCTGCAGAATGTTGAGCAAAGCAAATGTTTCCATTCCATCCTGTTCAACCAGGCCCACATATTCATACCTTTTGCTTTCCTTCCTAAAATAAACTCTACTAGGCCTTTCCTTCTTTCTTTCCATCTTTTTCTTTTCTTTTCTTTCTTTTGTTTCTTTCATTCCTTTCTTCTGCTAACATTTAAAAGATGTTTGCATTCATATTTTTCAGTGAGATGGTATTATTGTTTTTGGGCTACCTTTCTTGCATTTTGTATTGAGGTAATCTTAGAAGCAAATCACTTCAACACAGTAGAGCTATTCACAGATGGAGCCCCAATCTCTGAATCTCTACTTGGAGGACAGTTGCCAACCTGCGCTGAACTGTGTTGTGTATGATGAACAGATTTCCACTGTGGTAAGCCATTGAAATATTGGGGTTCTTGTTACAGGGGCAAACATTACTTTTAACTACTCATATCTTTGTCATCTCAGGTCCTTCCATCATCTGAGATGACTTCTATGTCCACAAAGATGAACTTTCGAAAGCCTTAGCTACATGGTTCCTCCTTACCTCTCATTAACCTCTGTGATTTGGCTTCCTTTAAAGTTACCATTTAACCACAGTCCTTGAGGTTTCCATCCCCTAGAATTTCTTAGTTAAACCTGTCCTTCAATGTCAAATTCTCTCATCCACTTTTTCATTATGCCTTTCAGGCCTTCATTTCCTTAGTTGCCCGTTTTATTTTCAGGAGCCTCTGGACTCAGTCATTTTGTAAGAACCAGTACCCTGAACTCCTCTGACCATTTGTCCTTCATCTCAACCACTTTGAAGAAACTTTGAACTAGAGTTAGCTTCAGGGACCAGATCCTCTGCTCCTAGACCTACCTTGATGGGCACTGTTTGTAGAAAATGAAAGAAAGCTCCCAAACGTGCAAATGTGTTGTCATCAGCTTGAAAGCCCTGTTAATCATCCCTATTCTCTCTCTCTTGTTTTTCACCACAACGGTTACAAATATTTTCCAGTTTCTTTAGACCCTTCTGGACTTACCACTTTCCTTCCACTCTCATCACACGACTTCCTTTTCTATTTCTCAGATCAGCTGTGATCTTCAGGTAAAGTCTCTTAGTGTTCTACCAATCTTCCAAATCAAACATCCACACACCTCACCTTCTTCTTTCCTTTTCTCTAAAAGAAAGAAATATTTTCCATGTAGTTACTTCCATCCTGTCTGCGTCTGCTGCCTTAGCTTCATTCTGTACGACTTAACTCAACTAGATTTCATTCTCTCCTCTACCACCTTCTCTATGACGCTAGCTAAGGTATGCCTAATGCTTCTGAAATTCAACAGCCCTTCCTACACTGTGCGCCTCTTTCTGTCTTTTGTTTTATATCCCTCCCATTCAAACTTGAGAGATGCCTGCGCCTCCTCATTCCTCTTGCATTCCTCAGCCCACTGCCATCTGGTGTCCTCCTCCACTTAATTACTTATGCCAAGGTCACCTGTTCTTTAAATCTAGCAAACAGTTCCAGACTTCTCTTCCTTAATCTCTCTGAAGTATTTGGCCCTGCTGGACGTTGTCACCTGCTCCTATCCGGCTTTAGTGATTCTATATTCTTCTCTTGTTCTGTTCCGGCCTATTTGGCCTCTTTTCTGACTCCTGCTCTTGCAACAAACTGCTTAAATCTTGCTTTCTCTTTTCTGGCTACATATTCTCTGATTTATTTTATCATGCCCATGGATTTACTTCCTAAGTGCTGATGACCAAAATCTAAATCTTCAGCTCAGTTTTTCTTCTAAGCTCCAGGCATTGTCATGTCTCTGAGCACTTCTTTGATGCCCTGCAGCTGCTCAAAATCAACACGTCTAAAATGAGACTCACTTTCTCTTTCAAACATATCCCCCACCTTGGAAAACAACAGCATCATTTTCTGTAAAGCCCAAAGAGTAAGCCAGAAAATCAACCTTGTTCTCCCTTGCATTCTTCCACCTAATCAAGCACCAGTCTTTTCAGTCCTAGCATCTTAACCACATCTCAATTCAAGTTATCATCATTTCTTCCCAGATCATTCTCACAGTTCCCTAACTAGTCTGCTTCTTCTTCTTTCATACTGCAGTCAGAAATCTCTTTCCAGAATACTGTCCTGATCTATGCATATACCACTTTGGCTCTTGAAATCCTTCACAGGACAATCCCGTAGTTTTCAGAATAAGGCTGAAATGATGCGGGATAGCACATGTTACCCTTCATAGTTTGACTTCTGCCTACTTTTTCAGCTTCCTCTCTGTAGGGCTCCTACTACTATCTGTCTTCTACTGAGGTTCTGGCACAAACTGAATACTTGCAGCGTACTGGATATATGTATTCTTTCCCACCGTAGCACTTCCTCCAGCTGGACTGGAACTCCTCACCCTATCACTGATGCAGTTCAAGGATGTCCCCAAAGTGGCCATGGGGACTACAACGTGGCCCACTGAATAAGTTCCTGACTCATGAAAAAGCATTTCAGAATACATCAGTGTGAGGTATAGAGATATTTGTGAGACAAGAGTTCAAAGGTAAAAGAGACTAAGAAAAAGACTCCAGCTAACATAACTGGAAGAGGCACATTTTGATGCAAGGGTTCAGACTGGACTGTTTACCAAAACATGAGGCCTGCTTTTTTGGATTAGCTGAATAGGTCAGGGCCCAGAAGATCATCATCTCTATCCTGATTTTCTTTTTTGTTCCTTGTAGTTCTCTGTGCTTATCTTTATGAATGCCTATATGTGAGTCTGAACTGAATTGTCTGTATAAATCCAGTCAGTCATTAATCCTAAAAATGAACTTTTTATCATCTGTGAATTCCTGCCCCACCTCCAGCTACTGGGTGACCAGGGGTAAAAACCCCTAACTGACTTCCCTGCTTCCCTCTCTGCCTTCTCCTATCCCAACATCTCAACATTATTACCAGAGGAATCACTTTCGCATGCAAGCTGAATTAAATCCCTTCCCTGCTTTGAAACAGATTTTAGGGAGGATTTAAATCAGAACTGATAGATGTTTAGAAAATGCTGTTTAAATGGGTGAATGCATGAATAAAGTCAAAGAGGCTTCATAGAAGACTTTTGCTAAGTCTTTTAGGGTTCTTTGATCAATGTAAAACACAGGAAGAACACTCTGCTAGAAGGAATGCTTTCTAAGGACCCTGAGTAGGTCAGATTGGAATGAGATTTTTAGATAGAAGAACTGTAGGAATTAGCACTGGAAAAGTTGTCTGGAGCCTAAGGAGAATTTGGAATGTAATCTTAAAGAGTTATGCCATTACATTTGTTTTATCAAGATAAAATTTAGATCTGCGTCTAATTTCTCTACTTGAAACTGACAAACTTTAGGCCATTAGGGAATGAAAGAAACGTTTATTAAGTGGAAGGTCACATCCAGTGTCTCAAAAGACTGAAAACTCAATGTCACAGTAATGCCAGAAGAACCCAGGAAAGGCAATGGGAGGTAAAGAACTGAGGGAGCATTTGCTATTTTCTATTTGCTATTGTCTATTTAGACACAATCTAAATTTTTTTCATTTTAATGTCCTGGTATGAAAATAAGTGAGATATAGGATGAACTAGGTAATTTTTTAAGTAACGAATTAACTACTATAGTATTTGGCCAAAGCAAGTAACTATTTAGCTACTTAATATATAGATGTATATTAACACTACTTAGTAGAAGACAAACTTTAGACAAAACTTCTTTATTATGTGATTTAAACTGAATTATTTGGGAAATTAGTCTCCCCCTTGCTCGCTCCCTCCTTTTTTCCCTCCTCATCTCCTACTTGATTTCTTGGAAAGTCACATAAAAATGATTTATGATTTAGTTTCAGCTTAACAAGGATCGTTGGTTGGTCTTTTGAGACCTAGTGCAGGAGTTCAGTCCAGAACTCCCTATGAATTCTACATGTATTCATATTATTGGTGATGAAAAGTATCTTTTCCTCAACCATTGCTAGGTTAATGGCTGAAACTCCTGTAACAAAAGATTAACAAGAGAAGGACATACAAATTTATATGTTTCACATGACACAAGAGCCTTGAAAAATGAGACTCAAAGCAACAGGTAAACTTGTATATTTTTATGCTTGAGTTTGATGAAGTTGTGAATAGTCACAGAGAAGTCTGACTGGAAAAGGAGGGCACAAACTAATGATAATAAACTGTTGGGAACAAAGTGAAGCCTGTTTATTCAAATTTTTGTCTATATTTTTGTGTCTTCAGAAGCAAAGGTTTTCCTTTCCTCCAGGAGTAGGGACGGTACCTCTTGGCTGAGATGGGTGAGGCAAGGCCAATGGTGACCAGCTTCTACTATCTTTCCAAGTACCAGTGTGCCATTTGGGATAGCATGTTCTGAACCCAATCACTATTTAAAAATTATCACACCCTTGTGAAAATAATTTAACCAAAAATAGACATCAATAACACCAAGAATAATTTTAAAAAGAGTGCCACAATTTAAAATGGAAAAAGATGCTTCCAATTTTTGTGTCCGGAGAAAATGGTAAGTTCAAGACTATGCTCTGACAGATAAAAGCTTGAATGAAAAACTCAAATTCCTTAAGGAAAGACTGTTTACTCTCTTCTTACCACAAAATGAATAGTTCTGTTTAATGACATGAATCATTTTTGATTGGTTAATACTTAAAACATTGATTTTTTTTAGCCTTTTAATCTACTTGAAGACTGGACTAATAGAGTTTATGTTAGTATTTTAAAGGCTTTTTTAAAAAAATAAGTTGAGAATAAGAACACTTGATTCAAACTCCCAGACTCACAATGATTGCAGAACTTTCTGCTAGTGTATCATGTCAGTCAACAAGTTCACATGTCTTACTGCTATAGTTTAGAGCTAAAGCCCCTCAACCATATTATATTGAAGTCTTGGTCTCTAGGGTGCCACTATTTGGAAAGGAAGGAACTTTAAGAGGTGGGACCTCATGGGAAGTCTTTAGGTCATTGGAGGCATGCCTATAATGAGATAGGGGACCTAAAGTCCCTTGCTCTGCTTCTTTCCTCTCTGGCTCATGAGGCTAACAGTTTTGCTCTATCACATATCCCTGCTATAATGTGCTACCTTGCCACAGGTCTCAAACAACAAGACTAATCTGTCATGGGCCAGAATCTCTAAAACTCTGACCCAAAATAAATCTCTTCTCTTTATAAGTTGATTGCCCTAGGTATTTTGTTATTGTGATGAAAAGATGATTAATGCACATGCCATTAATGAAAAATCTGAGTACTAATGAGATACTTATGTTGCAAATGTAGTTATACAACTATTTCTCAGGAACAAATTACATATTAGCTACCATGACTGAATATGAATTGTGACAATATTATGAAATATTTTATGACACATAAGGTAAAATTAAAGAGTAAGTGAAATGGCTGTTTGGTAGGTCATATGTGTGTCATCACCCTCCCTGCAACAGGCTGACATTTACTGAAATGGCAACAGCCTTAGGAGCAGTGGAGAAAAGTAATCCCTACTGGTTAGGTACCATTTAGGAATGACCAGCTACCGCAGTGATTTAAACTTCATGTTGGAAATTGAGCCGAATGGTAAAATGCAATGTGTTTTCAGACTATAAATGGCACACATTAGCAGACTTCAAATTCTAAGCTCCAAAGAATGTATGAGTCTATGAGATAAGCACTACAGACTTTCTAGACTAATATTAAAATTTTCTAGACTTCTCTAGCACTAAATTTATGAAACAAGTAATGATTTAACAAAAGAGAGAGAAAGACAGAAGCAAGAGACAGACAACAAGAGAAGAAAAGACATGAAAAGGAGATGAAGGAAAATTAAAAAGAACAGACTCACCATTTGGTGCCAAGTTCAGTGGCATATTTTTTCTTGAGAATAAAAACAATCATAAGATTATAAACATGAATAATATATATAAACATAAATTCTGATTGCTGTCAAAATGATAATGCAGCTCCTATTTTTAAAAATATTTTTGTTGAATATACTCAGTTACTTTTATTCAGCCAGCAGTAAATACTCCTGGAAGTTGCCAGAAAGAGAATGAATGTGAATGTTCAAAACAATGACTAAAACAATCTTACCATACCCATGAGCATAAGGAAGAGCAGGTGGGTCAATGGCTTCCGTATCTTAATTTTTAGGCCTGGCTATTAGTGTGCTCTCAGACCTAGAATGTAAAGACTATGCTCTTGGAGTTGGTTTCTCAACAGACATGTAAGATTTATGATGAATATCTGCAGTCTTAAAGGTCTTCCTAATGGTCAGTAGTAGCATCATTTACTGAGCTGGCTGGTGGTAGGGATCAGAGAACCAATCTGCTGGCTGTGATAGATAGATTAAGACAAGCCCAGGCAAGGATCTGACCTTTAAAATTTGTCAATGGAATGAAAACTTTTCTTAATTCTACTATTTAAAGGCATGCAGTTAAGTTGCTCAGGTACCCATTAGCAGCTGACCTTTACATGGGCTACTGACAGATGATTTGGTGGTCCTGCCAAGAACTCAGGCTTTGTAGTAGAGGCTGTGGAATCAGACCTTACCCTGGCCACCTGCTAGCTCTGTTATAAAACCTCAGGAAATTTTCCTATCTAGGAATTGGACTGTTAGTGCATACCTGTTTGTGATTATGTAACTAAAGGACCTCGCCCTGTGGCAGTGACAGGGCCAGTAAGCAGTTCCTCCTGGCAGCTCCAATGTACTGCTGCTCAGATCCTGATCTGAAGGATGCAGTTCCTGGGTTTTTTCTTTTTTAGTTTATTTATTTATTTATTTATTTATTTATTTATTTTTCTGTACTGGGGATTGAACTTAACCTTGCGCTCGCCAGGCAGGCGCTTATGCCACTGAGCTAAATCCCCAATGCCTATGTTTTTTTTAAGTGAAGCTTAAAATTTTAGGATCTTTCCCTAACATCCATGATATCTAGGTGGCTACTTCTGGCAATAATTATGATAATTCCAAATTCCTTAATAATAAATCAAACAGAGTAGGCCTCGCTCAAAAAGCTCAGTGAAGTGCCCTGAAGCCAAACTTGGGTCCAGATATTAATGTCCTACATATGACCCATGTGACTTTAGGAGAATAATTAATTTCTTTCAATCTTCTTGTGAATAAAACCAGGCAATAATACTTATTTCAGTGGTTGCTATCTAGTTTAAATGAAGGAATGTGTATGAGTTCTGACTCTGCCATTTACTACCTGTGTGATCTGAGGCACACTCATCTGAAACCTCCCTGTGCTTCAGTTTGCTTCTAGGTCAGGAGCCTTAGTAATTCTAACTAGAGTTGTTTACAAGGATTACAAGGGTTAGTTCATGGAGCACATTAAAACAACAGCTGCCACAAGGGTGGTGCTCCCTAAATGGTATCTCATTGTTATGTCTTCAATGTTTTTATTGTTCATACCCAGGAATTAGGGTATTAGGTTGATAAAGTTAGAAGTGGAATACATATAGGGGAAAAAATGCTTACTTAACATGGAGCATAATATGCCAAGAGGATTAACCCACTGCAAGAAATACGTTGCTTGCTGTCCTTGTGTGTTTGGGACTGCATGGGCTCTCAGTGGAAACCAAAGAGGGGTGCAGTGGGTAGAGGAACAAGCACTGATGGAGTGAGACAGCCACTCAGCAGTGATGAACCACCTCCTGGCCCCCAGCCCAGTCCAGATGCCAACTTTCAGAGTCCTCCTAACCGCAACCTCACAGTGCAGGAAGCATCTGATGTACAGTCCACCAGCCTGCTCTCCACACATCATCCCTGGAGGGACTGATATTCTGAGGGTCAGCCTTCATGCTACACTCTCCACCCAACTCAGCTTTCTTCTGTTGCTTGCTTTTCTCTGTGACAGTGGATGTTTTTCCTTATACCAAGGACTAGTTCAGAAAACATGTGCCATGGAAGTTTTTGGAAGTTTTCATATATTGACAGGACAGTAGTTAATTGGCCTGCCAGATAGCACAACCTTCACAGAGGTCACCTCTGCCTGTGCAGCAGCTGTGGCTGAGTAAACCCTGCAGCCCTGCCATAGATTCACAAAAGCAGTCAGAATTCTTCTCGACAGGACTAGATTCCAAAAAGCCAGCTTATTAAATTTGTGACAGGCCTATTGCCTGATAACTTTTGAGCCCAGTCTGATGCCTTTCAGGCCCTGACATGTGCTAATTGGCATTATTTTGTTAGCATCTGCTGAGAGGAAACAGACATCGTTCTTCCTGCCTCTCCTGTACTCGGCACAACATCTTCTCATAAACACCAAATGGAAAGCCTTAAACAAGTAGGAAATTCATGCTAAATAGGGACTTAGATATGTTTAGACAGCTTATTCACCCCAGAATAAGGCAAAACACCCCATGTGCTCTTTTTGGGAGGTGAAGAGGAATGTTATAAACCATGGGACAAAGCAGAAAACATGTCATAAGGGAGGCGGTGGCCAGGTCATACTCAAGATGTGGCCTTGCTCACCTCAGAGGTGGAACAGTGAGCAGTCTTACAGCTCTTTCTAGTGTATCATTTGTTCTGTCATTCATTCATTCCATAAATACCTATTATTTGCTTGGCCACATTCTGTTCTCAACCCTAGGAAAAAACATAAAACAAAACAGACAAAAATCCTTGCCTTTTTGGAATACACATGGTAAGTAAAATGTATACTACACGTAAGTCACCTAGTAGCAAAAGGGATGGAGAAAGATGAAACAAGGCTGGGGTAAGGGGTGAGCTTGGGGCGAGTAGGGTATTCAGCTTTAAATAATCTAGCCAGAGGCCTCCTGAGGCAACAACTGAGCAAAGTGCTGAAGAAGGTCATAGTGGGAAAAACAGGGAAAGAGTAGTTTGGGAACAAGGATGAGAACCACAGCATGTGTGGTGTACACAGAGGCCAGTGGATGACGAGGAGTGAATGCAGGCAAAGGACGGGGGAAGGAGGCCCGGGCGTGGTTGGCATAAAAGCATGCAGACCTTAGCAAGGACTCTAGTACAGCTATACTTTAGAATGCCCTGTGAGCTTTTAAACCCGGTGAATGAGAACTTACAGGGTGGGGGGCAGGATAGGTCTGATTTTGAGACCTTGATAGGGATCTCCAGTGCAACGTTAAGGGGTGGAGGCAGAGTTATGAGGTTCTGCACAGAGGAGCAGGCCTCCATTCAGGAGGACCGTGATGGCCCTGTCTTCAAGGATGAATCCTAGCAGGGTAAAAGTGAAACCAGGGGTACCTGCCAGGCTATGATGGGGTGAAAGAAGGGTGAAAAGGTCACATTCCATGTATGCTATTTTGAAGGCAGAACCAAAGGAATCTCCCCAACAGATTGGGTATAGGGTGTAAGAAAGAAAGCAGTCAAGAATGATACCAAGAATGACACTCAGAAAGAGTTAAGCATTTGACCAAGGTAAGAAAGACCATGAGGAAAATCAGAAGGCATTTCAAGATAAAATACAAACACTAAATTGTCATTATTAGTAGAAAATCCCTATAGAGAAATGCCTGGGTCTAGTTCTTTACAAAAACTTCAGTACCTGTAAGAGACTGTATATAATTTCATTTTCAAAAGTTCTGCAAAATTCTTAAAATGCTTAATGTTGACCAATTAAATAAGAAAAAAGTAATAATACATTTGCCAATAAAATCACTACATATCATTGCTAATTAAGGTATTTATTATAAATTTTGTATAATAATCAATGGTAGGATTTTCCAATTCATTTCTTATATGAGTAAGATTTATTAACACAAACAGCTCTTGACAAACTTGGCCCAGGGTTAAGCATTTCTTTCCTTTTGAGAAAAAGTCAAAGTTATTGTAAATGGTTGCCAAGGGGAGATACTTGCTATTTTCCTCTACTGATTTGAAGTAGGTCAGATTGAGAGCTGAAGGCTTCCCTGAGGTTGTAATTAAGTATGAATACTAAAAAATGAGAACAAATAAAAAATAAGCAACTTCTTTTAGGCTTTCACATCAGATAGATTTTACTGTGTTTGCCCCTCTGGCAAGATACTTTCTTTGGAAAAAGGAATAGAGTTGAAATAATAGTTTGTTTGTTTTTTTTTTTTGAAGTGTGCAATAGCTCTATAAGCCTAGACTTTGCACAAGATTCACTCAAGTACAAATGTTTTGGATAAGTATTTAACCAGGTAGAATTAGGGCAAAAATGCATACAAACATTCAATATGCATAGTGAATATTGAAATTTAATTCTGCAAGTATTTTTCTTTCCCACTGGAAAACACATATTTGTGTCTCTTCCCACCTGAATCATTCACTCTTACAAAATCATCTTAATCAAGTCAATATCTAGACTAGCAATGTAAATTTAATTACAGTGAGGCTTAGATAAACATTAGCCGTAAGACATTGCTTGGTCTATAGAGTGATAACTGAATTAAGTAGGATTATTTCATCATTATCATGTTAAGCCTACACTGTCACAAGAGAAGCTAATATTTCTAACTCATTTTAGCCTAGCAAAATATTCTCTAAACATTTACATGAGCCAATTTTGTGCATTTCCTCCTATGGAAGTGAGGCTCCATGGCGCTACAAAATCAGAATATATTGCAGCTATAATAGCAGTGCAGAGAGAGAGGAATGTGAACATTGGACGCCATCCAATGGTCTAGTGATCAAACTACCAAAGAGCCTCATTAGAAGGCAGGTCTACAGAAGCCAGCGCCCTGGTTTCCTGATAGCCACTTTAGTTGGATCCCCACGGACCTGGAAAATATTCACAGTCTTGCTTTCCATTATGTCTGCTTGTCTAGTTGTGGAAAGTACACAGGCCATTTCGACTTAAGAGTCCTCTTTGAAGCCTCCGTGCAAGCATTATTTCCTCTGGGAATCTTTCTTTTACCTCCCTGTCTTGAGACATTTTTACACTGGGGCACTTTACTTACCTCGGACAAAATTGTATTTCTGCCTCTTCTTGTAAAGTCAGGGATAGCTGATCATTGTTGATCTTTAAGGTTAAGCACATATTAGGAACTCAACACTGTTTGTTGAGTGAATGAAAGAATAGATGAATGGATTTGAAATGCAAAGATGTGCAAAACACCTCCTATGTACTAGGTTCCTGAAAAAGAGATAGAAGACATATTCTCTAGAAGTTGAGGAACTGGATCAGGAAAATTAGGGAGTGTAAAGAGAAGCAGAAGAATAAAAGCCAATATTGAATGAAGACCAAAGCAGTGAACTGCCAGGATGGTAGTAGAGTAGACTCTTGTAAACAGAACCAGAGCAGGAAGAAAGCCTGACTCCTTTACTACACGTTCTCTGAGCAAATCATTTAACATATCAAAACCTTAGTTCATCCATCCATATGAAAAACAGACATAAAATAGTACATTTTTCATAGACAAAGTATATAAAGCCTTTGGATAAGGTTTACATGTAATTGTTGCTATTACTGTTTTTTCTTAAGACAAATTTAAACAGCTTCATCCTAACTGTGATGGAAGCGAGTATAAATACAGGACCAGTGTGAAATTTTAAGGTCCCTCTTTCGCTAGACTGAATCACAATGATAATGTACAGCAGCAGATTTTTAAATAGAATGGTTGACATTAAATTTTGAGAACGATTAACTAGCTTGCATCACCTCCCTAAACTCCTTATACTAGTAAGGATCCCAGCTAAGGTAACTTTTAAGGCATCTCTGAGACAATTATCTAGTACCTTGTTCTGTGCCACCTTAGCCTCTTGGTTAAGGCAAGGTCGCTCCCAATTATCTTTCTTTTTCATCTCTTTTGGACCATTATAGTTACTAGCAGACAGGTCAACTGCTTTAATGACTCTTAATTGCTTTAGGTTTATTTTATTACTTTCTCTGTAATGTAATGTCCTTTGCCAGAACAGCATAGATACTGTGTATCATTTATGGCAGCCACAGTGTCCAGAAATGCTCAATAAGCTGTTCTTGGATACTACTGGCCATTCATCACCAAAGTAATGACCCTTCCTCCTATGAGTCTATGACACTAAGATCCAATAAGTACTACATCATTCTCTAAAAATATATTTAATGCTCTGCTATCATCTTTTAATCATGTAAGCTACAGAGGTTGCCTGATGAGATAATTTTGGAATTATCTTGAGAAATCTAATTCTAAAATTGGTTGGAAAAATTTCCCATGAGGTCTGAATTTGTCTCTACCATTTTTCTGGAAATTTAAAAATCTTCTCTGATCTCTTTCTATTAGTATTTTTATCATTTTATATTTTGGAGTCAATTTTATTTTTAAAATATTGAAGTGAATCATTCATTTAGATATTTCGATACACAATTTATAATGGTAAAAGCAAATACTTATTTTGCATATTGAATAATTTCATTTGTGACATGGAAGGAGGCTAAAAAGAGTGAACAGAGTAGTGGAGTCCTGGTCTGTCAAATCCAAGCCTTCTTGGATTTTTAGTTTATTCTTTGAGATATATTGGTTTCAAAATCATTTATTATAGCTTACGAGCTCCTGACCTTCCATTTTTTCCCTGACATGCAGCATCAACTGATTCACATTGTTACATCTACAGAAAGTCTACTTCTGACTCATGCCTCACAAAATCATTCTGTTGGCAAAATACCTCTATGAGTATTGTGAAGAGTTATATTTGAAGTGATTATCATGATAAAAACAGCCTATTAGTTGAATCACCTGGGAAAATTATTTTTTTCTGTTTGAGATTCTTTTCCTACCTGTATCAGGGTAATTGTTCTCGTCTTCCAAGGCTGCTATGATAAGGAAGGGAACCAAACATTACTTTTCTCACAATAAGCCTTGTACTTAGTAGGTGGTTAAGAGAGTTCATATACATACTGTTTGTACATTTCACAGTTTACAAAGTATTTATCCATATTCTGTATATTCCAGTCCTTACTATAAAAGGACTACCTCCCCTAAAATCTATCTATAAGTAACAAGGACATCTTAAACAGTTCTCTAAATTTTCAAGAGAAAGTTTAAGGTTGTAAGCTCTTTTTATTAACATCTAATAATATTTACAAGGACAAATTAATCACCATCTTTCTTACATACTAAATAAGTAACATGGGTTTGGGGACTGGCTTTTAGGCAGGGAAAGTGAAAGAATTATGGAAAGAATCTTAGTGCTGTCTTTAAAAAATATTATTCCAATGTCCTGGTAAAACAAGTTTAGATTTCTGTAGATGAAATCTGCACTAAAATGTCCTTGGAATTTAACTTTACTTTATTATGATCTAATCAAATGTGAAGGCTTCAAAGCTCATTGTTGCAAATCTGATCTGGTGTAGCTGCTTGAAAACTAAAAATAGCTTTAAAGAATGAAACAATCATGGATTTAGTCATCTCAAAGTAACTTCAGATTTTGTAACTTAGAAAAATATAAATTACAACCAACAATTTACTTTAGATTTAGCATCAGAAAACAACACTTGTTTTTTTTCTTTTTAATATCTTAGAATTTTTAAGGGATATAAGATTCTTCTTTTATTAATAATTATTAGTAATAAGTATGTATTTCAATATAGACACAAACACAACAATTTGCGATGATCCCATTGCAGGATGTATTTTGCCAAAATTGGTAGAATCAGAATTACATGGTAAAGTTTTTAAAAAATACAAAGGGCACGATCTACCCCAACTTCCTGGGTCAGAGTCTCTCTGTTAAGACTGTGAAGTACAGTAGTTGCTGCAAACCTTTGGTGATAACATTTTACTGGAGAGTCTATTGAGAAGCCTGGTTTGGGATCAACTGCTAGATCACCTGGTAAACTCAGTGACACTGGAGAGGAGCAATTAGCAAGCAGGAGAGATGGCAAAGGAAAACACAGTGATGTTGGAGGATGTTTAGGTTGTATCCTTTTTAACAGTACTTAGGATGATGCATAATCAGATATCTTTCAGAATTTAAAGAGTGTCTTCCTGTTATATACTTCTACCTCCATAAATTCTACCTATATCCCTCTCAGATTAGTATTTTAGGAAAAATATCTATTTACAAAAATAAAAATCAGATTTGTTTCCAAATAATCCAAATAAAGCTAAAAATGAATACATGGAAATCTGTCTAGGCCAACAGTGAAAATTAATGCGGAAGTTGAGTACACATAAGAAAATCTTTTAGGCCACTCATTCAGGCTATAAATCATAAAAGCATATTAAAAATACAATGTATAATTAACTATATATTAGCATAAATAATAAAAAATAGTGGTTCCAGTGTCACTACAGTGGAAAAATACCCTAAGCTCAGGAAAATTTCACTCCTGCGTTGCTTAATTTTTCCCATGAGTCTCCACCTCTTACCACCATGGAATGTAAAACACCAAATGGCTTAAAAGAACAATCAAATTATGTAAATCCATGTTATTACTCAAGACCGTCATATAAAAAACTTTGAGATTCACAAATTTATAAAGCACAAATTAATTTCATTCTCATATTTAAAATACACGAAGTCAGGCTCCTCCTAAAAAATTGATACACCTAAGAACTTAGAATTCCACACTATAACATTCAGTCCTAAGATTTTTAATTACCATGCCTCCCTGTGTTGGCTCAAAACACAGCTTTGGTTTCAATATTTAGGATTTTTTTTCTATTTTCTTTTGCTTTTGATGTCAGTATCTTGGCTTCTATCTTAGCCCATTCTATCTTTTAACTAGTATTAGGACCACTGTGATGAAACTCTATGACCATCCTCTCCTGGCACTTTCCTTGTTTCTCTGTCAAGCACCGATTTCCTAGAGTTAACACTGTGAGGACTTCAGAGATCTCATCCTGAAAGACTGAGTAATTAGGGGATTTTCTCTATAGTTTGTTTGGTGGGGGCACCAGCTTTACCAAACTCAACCTGCAGGTAGCCCTCCCTGCTCATTGCCAGGACAGATGTATGAGTTGTGGTTTTAACTGTGTCATCCTAAGCAAATTTCAGCACCTTTTTAGTCTGTTTTCTCTAAATGTGAAGGAATAAAAGATGGTGAATTCCAACCTCATATAAATCACAGACTTCTTATCAGCAAGTAGACTTAAAATGCTTGTTTGGAAAATCTGGTTCTAGTGGACCTTGTTTAAAGGATGAGGTCAGTAATTAAAGAGACAGGGGCAACAATTTTTAACATCACAAAGTCAGAAATTTTCAGTGCTACCGAGCAGTCTGTGTATCCCATGCCTTAAAGAAGACCTTCTGCTCACTTTTTCCCTAATGCCTTTGCTGACCAGTTTACATGGAGAGCCTGGCATGACATTTAGGGAGCTCTCATCATGTGTCCATTATTATTACTACAGACACTTTCCAGAAAATGACCATTGCCAATGATGGTGACTCACCTGCTACCTCATCTACTCCTCTGTACTATATATCACTGCTACCCACACCAATGTCTTTAAAAATCTCTTAAGCCACAGAATCAATTCTTGATTCTCTTTTGCTTTTTGTTGATCACTCTTTGGTCTAATTTCTTTGTTCCCTCTCCATATCCTTCCCTATTTAAGGTAACCATTCTTTCAGCCCCTTATCTTTCCAGGGAAAATGCTACACCTGGGCTCTTTCCTTTTTATCCCTGTCACGTATTTATCATTTCACCTTACACAACCCATGGCCATCTCTGTGTCTCCTTCATACCTGAGAAGAAGGAAGTAGACTTGAAGAGTGGGATCATCCCTGTAACAGTGTTTGTGCCAATTCCAAGCCTGTTTTCCATCAGTATATAGTACCTTTTCAGAAAGCCTCTGGGAATCTGTGAGGGGGTTAAGGTTATTAGGAAATCATCAATGACAGTATAAGAAAGAATCTTAAAAACCATGTGGTCTGAAACCCTCATTTTACAGCTAAGGAAACCTACATCAGTCTATGGCAGAGAAGACACTATTAAGGATTTCTAGGCTCTCACTTATTGCAAAATTGGAATTTAAGTATTTTCTAATCTGGTTGAAATGCATAATATCAGAGTGAAAAGTGATATAAAAAGTATATATTGGTACAGAACACATTGAAGCTTTTTTCTCCCTCTACCAGATAATTCTCCATTGTAACTAGAAGAATTTTGGAGAGATATTTTCTATAGGTGATGTTTCACAAAATAGTACAATCTGATCACTTAAAACAAGTTAGATTTACATGCTGAAGTAGCCAGATAAAACAAAACAGCAAGTCATGGAATACATATATTTACATTAAATGTCCAAAGCACAATACAGTAGGGTCTATTTAGTAGTTCACATAATTTAAGATTTACATATACAGAAGCATATAAACAAATGATATGAACAAATAATAGTCTGCTAGAATAAAAGCTTTGAATTATTCAGACATTTTGGTATTGACACATATTCTTGTCAACAATGATGACTTCAAATTTTCCGAAGAGATCTTTTCTATAGGATACAGAATGGAGAAGATGTACAGAAAGAAAAAAAATCAAACAAAAGTCAAAAAGTCAAAAGTCAAAAGAGTCTTGTACTATTTACTGAACCCTATAGAGGACGTGACATTATCCAGCAAATCTAATCAGTGCAATTAGTTCACTCTCATCTGAAATAATTTTGGCTGAATAATTCCCAAATCTAATTTTATGCTTTACAATTGTTGCTTGCGTCTTTCTTCTACAAATTTTATATAATGAAATGGGATACTAATGCTTTTCTTTAAAACTAATTTAACTTTGGTCCTCATAAGTTAGCAAAATATATTTTTAAAGACTACTGATACATGAAGTTCATTTTTTTCTTTTACGAGTCTTGAATAAAGGGAAAAATGTCAGACATATATCACTTTTGGGCCAGCTTTAAGGTTATCAATAATGCTAAAAACTAAGATACTATCATCTAGAACTTAGACTTTGGAAAACAGCTCCATCTTTCTCTGGCACATGGAGGAACCAATGTGCTTTACTCAATTTCCTATCAACTTTTTTAAGAGGTCATTTTGGTTTTATCTCAACAAAACGACACAATTTCTGCCCTGCTATTTACTTTGCAGACCACACAGTTAAACATGGGAAGATTAAATTATGATATCATACAAATACAGGCACACAATTAGGTGGATGCCACAAAAGGTGTGTCTGAGAACACTGAATTGACTGAATCTGAGTCAGATTTCACCCTTGTGGACTTTAAGATGCCTTCAGCTATAACTGTCTCACTGGCAAAGAGCCTCACTTTCCCATTCTGCCCCGCTGCAGTATCCTTCAGGGGCTCCAAAAACACCACCCTTTTACCTGCACCTGCCTTCCTTTCATCAGTGGAAGCATCACTAGCAGGGCCAGGGCTGAGAATGGATGAATGGGCATTGCTTTGGTTTAGCATATTCTTCTGTCTCTTAGTTTTACACTTGCAGGGACATGGAGTCAGATAAAGGTATAAAAGTACCAAAACGATACTGGCCACACAGGCAGCAAGAGTGGTAAAAGCTGTGTTAAATGCCTCATGAGCATGGGATCTGTTTACAGTGAAATTGCTCACATTTATCGTGACATCCACAGTTTCATTTAACAGGCGTTGCCTATTCATTGCAATACAAGAATATACTCCAGCATCCTCAAAACGAGGGCTTTCTATCACCAGACTTCCATTGTAAAACACATGAAAGTTTTCCATCTCTTTTTCTGGCTCCAGCAGTCTGTTATCTGGACCAACCCAGATGAAATCTGTGTTTCCATCACCAGTCTTGCTGTCACAATGAACAACCAGTCTTTCCCCTACCTGAGCCTCATGAACTAAGCCAAGTGCACGGAAGGAACCATTGACAATGCTGTCAGAACAATTCATAAAGCTATCTTGGAGCAGAAGCAGCTGACTGAACTGCCTGGAGCCAGACCATAGGCGACAGGTGTAATCGTTCTTAAAATCCATCACAGAACTAAAGTGCCTCCGATACCAAAAGATCAGTAATGAGTACAAGGAACAGTCACAAATAAATGGATTTCCATGTAGGTAGATGCCTCTCAGTTGTTTTCCTGGCACTAAGTTTATATGGTGCATTGGTATGGAGGGGATACGATTATAAGAAACATCTAAGAACATCAGTTCTGCTAGCTTGAACCTTCCAACATACAAATCCATAGGAAACTGCGTGAGAAAGTTTCCACTTAAGTAGAGTTTCTGCAGCTGGGACAGACCTCCAAATGCTGAAGGATCGAGATAGGAAATGTGGTTGTTGTAAAGCAGGAGCACTTCCAGGTCTTTCAGTTCTTGGAACACAGCACTTTTCACTGTCTTCAGCTTATTGGATGATAAGTCAAGACACTTCAGATTAGGAATTGTGGAAAAACTGCCAGCAGAGATGCTGGTGATATTGTTATGACGAATAATAAGAGTGTTCAGCTTGACAAAGGATACCGGAATCCACTCAGAATCCAGAAGGCCAATTCTGTTATAGCTCAGATCCAGTCTCTTAATCAGTCTGAAAAGATTCCCTGGCACCTTAGACAGGTTTTTATTGGTGCAGCTGACGATATCAGTGGCACAGATGCAAGCAGTGGGGCACACACCGGAGGCGCCAGGGCTCACAGTCACGGTGATAACCAATAAACACAGCAGCTCTCTGCAACCCGGTCTGACGGCTCCTGGCAGGGTGGGCAATGCGTGCAGCCGTAAAGACATTATGGTCACCTCTAAGTCTCTTCCAGGAGCCTTTTCACCAGCTCGGCCTCCGACCATTCAATCTGGTAAACAATATTTAAAAGGAAGGGAAAAACATAAGTTAAGCACCAACCAGCTAATCCTTAAGAGTCATTCAGTACTTTCTTCCCAGTAACTTTTGAAATGGGTTCAGCTCACACTGTAGAGCCACATATTGCCTTTTTACTGATAAATACAACCCCCACCCCCGGCTAGGTTACTCCTCCTTTTGCAGGCTCATTCTCTCAATACAATCATTTTCACCATCAGAAATTTAATTTTATAAAAGGGTGTAATCTTGAGTTTTTTTAAACTCCCTCCAATAGACGAAAGACACACAAATATATCCTATAAACAATTAAAGGGAAATACTAAGCAAGACACAAGTCCGGAAGACAACTCACAGATCAGCGAAGCCTCACGTGCCCTGCGGATGGGTTGCCCAGGGCGATGTTTTCCGAAGGTCTGCGCATCCGTCTGTCTGGCAGCGGTCACTTTTACACCTTCCGAGTTCTTTCCCTCTTGCTCCCGGCGGGCGGCAGCCTCTCGCTGACTCCCAACTTTAGGGACTTTCATGCAGCCGCGGCGACAGCAGCCAGTCCAGACGCAGCAGTCCTCGCCGCCAGTTCCACTCGATTCTCTTTGGCTCTTGTCATTGCACGGCTGCAGGTACTGCCGAGGCCCGTGTGCTGGGCGCTCCGTTCCCGGGGCCAAGGACTAGGCGCTGAGACGCTAGCAGATGGTCGGGCCCGCCCCGCCTCTCCGCACCCGAGAGGCTGCAGGGCCCGGGACTCCCTGCCCGCCACTCAGGCTTTATTCCCTCGCGCCCGCGCTCGGGTGCGGGCCGGGGAGGCGGGTCCCGCCCCTGCGCGTCCTCCCTCTTGCCGGAACCTGCGCCGAAGCTGTGGGCCTGAGCCGCCAGGCGCTCGGCTGGGGGCGCGCGGCCGGAGGGGGCGGTGCAGCCAATTGGAGAGGCGGCCGGCGCCCCCTGGCCCCGCCCCGCCCCGCCCTCTCCCTCCGCTCCCGCCCCGCCCGCTCCCGCCCGACCCAGGGAGCGGCCTAGCGGCGAGGGTCCACACCCGAGGGCCGGCGGCGCTACTCAGGGTGAGGACGCGCCTACCCACTCTCTTGCCACACGCGTCCGTTTGTCCAGCCCCAGCCAGGGAGGTATCGGGGTCAGGAAGGTTGCAGGAGAGACTCCTGGTCTCTGAGGGATGGGGTCGCACCCTTGGAGACCAGTTGGCCCGGCCGCGCAGGTGGCAGCTTTACCCGCCTAGTCCTCACAGTTCCCGGACGTCTTTGCGCTTTGTTTTGGGGCGAGGATCACGGAGGTTTTTTGGCGCTAAACGCAGTTGACCTTAAAGGTTTACAGAACAAACAGAAGCAGCCTTGGTCTCGGCCCACGTTTGAGAGAGGGGGATACACGCGCGTTTCCTCTGGGCGTCCCGGGTCTTTGCGTGGGCTAAGGAACTGAGAATGGGACAACGCACACCTCCGGGGGGAGTTCTGTCCCTTCTCTGAGTCAGGACAGTGCCCAGTTTCTGAACTGGAGCGCAGGAAGGCAGGCTTGATACTGACCTGCAGGCCAGAAAGCAAAGATAAGGGCATTAACCTTTTGAAAGAATTTCTGCGCCAGACCATTTTGTTTTCGTTTAGCAAATGAGGTAGCAGCCCTCGCTGGGCAAGCACTGATAACATAGGGCTATCCACTCAGAGGGACTTTGTCTCTTCTTCAGAGGCCAGGCAGCTGCCAGACTCCAGAGACTTTGGTCCAGCAAGCAAAGGAAGGTGCATCCTGAATGAGGCCGTCAAAATGAGGTAGAGGGCATGAAGCTGATGAGTTTTTCGATTTTTATTTAATTCCAAGATTTATCGATGGGATTTGACTGAGCCAAATGACCCATTTGGCCGTTATATCCGGATTAAAAGAAATAAATTACTGTGCTAACAAAAGATTCTAACTACAGCCAAAAGGTTAGGAAACCAAAAGAAAAGCAGCATAAATTGAGAAAAGTGGTGGAACAGGGCACGTAGCTTACAATAGTACTTAAAAAATAAAAAGGGTGACGATGACAACCCATTACCCCACTCTGCCACACACACTCATTTGAGCAATTTTGAACTTGATAAAACTGTCCATGAGTGAATGGTTTGTTGTGGTAGTATAGGTCTGTTAGACAAGGTCCAGATTTAAATGAAATCGTGTGCATTGTTAATTTAGCTTTTTCATGGAATAAACACCGAATAGCACTGTTTAAACAAGATGCTTACAGGTGAGGCAGCTTGGTTCACATTAAATTCGGTGTCATGAACAGTTTTTAATCATGAAAATGAAGGGTGAAATGTTTCATCAAACATTCTTCTCTTCCAGGGAAGAAGTAGAGATTGAGATGTTTCTCTTGCTAGGTCACACTTCCTGGAGTTCTCCAAAAGCTTGGTCTTCAGGCCTTCATTTTTACTGATTAATTGATTAGACTGATTAACACAGAAATGAGTTAAAATTACCCAGAAAAATACTTTTTAGATGACTAATAAATGATGAATAAGGTTTTTGCAGTGTTTTACTAAACAACTAATGTCCTATCCAAAAAAACTCATGAAGGTAAAAGAAAATCCTTTATTTAATGTAAAATATTCTAAAAAAGAATAAATGACCAAAAAATGGAAACAGAAGGTTATGGTACTATAGTTGCTCGCACATCATAGAAACATTATGCAGCTCAAAATCTACAGGTACTTCAAAACCAGATAACAAGAAATGAACAATGATGAATATAATATCTCCTTTTCTTCAAAAAAGTTGTCCATAGTATCATACATAATAAAATCAAATAAAACACAACAGAATAGAACAATTAAAAGAATAAAAGCATGATAGGACTGCAAAACAAGGTGATAGTAAATCAGCAATGGCTACCATAATGTCTTGTTTTCTTCAGAATAACTGTTTACACCATTACACATTATCTGGAGTTTTGTTGTTATTGTTTGTTTTGTTTTGGTATGGGGGCCGAACTCATGACCTGTGCTTGCCGGGCAGGCGCTTATGCTGCTGAGCGAAATCCTTGGCTCCATTATCTGGTTTTGAAGTCCTGTAATACTTTCATTCTCTTGATTGGTTTTATACTATTTTATTATGTTTTATATTATTTTGTATGAAGCTATGGTCAACTGTTTTGAAGAAAACAAGAGATATTATGGTAGCCACTGTTGATACCCTGTTGTCTTGTTTTGAAGTTCTGTGTTGTTTGCATTGCTCTGTTCTGATTTGCTTTGTTCTGTTTTGTTTTATTATCTTTAAAATAAAAAAAAATTAAAAATCCACAGTTGGCCTAGTTAACCATTTGAAGACCTGATGGCATTTGTCACCTTAGTCAAGAAAAGATGTATAAGAGATGTGGGTTTACTAACTTGGAGAAGAGAAAGATAATTTGATCTTAATGGTGACATAATTTCATTGAGGACATTTTTATGTTTCTGGTATCCTTTTAAATGTCTTCGTCTTCTAACTGATCCCCTTTGTATTAGCCCATTTTCTGTTGTTATTACAGAATACCTGAGAATGAGTACTTTGTCTAAAGAAAAAGGTTTGTTGAGTTCATAGTTTTGGAAGCTGAAAGTCCATGATCTGCCCTCATCTATCCAGTGTCTGAGGAGCCCCTAGGCTTCTCACTACATGGTTGATGTCATCATGGCAGGAAGAGACCACAGAGTGGGACAGGAAGCCAGGGGGCTTGAGGGGCCAGACTCATTTCTTTTATAGAAGCTCTCTCTAGTAACTGGGATCCCTGGATAACTCTGTTAGTCCCTTCTGAGAGTGATTCCTCCATGAAATAATTATCTTGTACAAGACCTCACCTGCATACCACCACAATAAGACCCAGCCTTTCAGCACATGAACATTTGGAGGACTCAAAGTACACTTGTGCATAGCACCTTCTTTCCACTACAAGTACATCCCATGAGGGCAGTGGTTTTATCTATCTTGATTGCTACTCTAGTCTCAGTTCCCAGAACACTGCTTGATGGTTGGCATTCAATAAATATTTAATGAATGAAATGATTAAGGAAGAACCTCTTCTAAGTGTTTAAGATGCCTCCCCCAAAGAAGGTTATGGTTTACCCCACCTAATATCCTGGTTGTCTTTCTGCCCTTTACACTTAATAGACCTTGTCCAGAAGTCAGAGAGGGAAAGGGAGAAAGAGTAACCATATTATAAAGATCACATGGGTCCTGGAGCCAGAGACTGAAAGTTGTTGTACATTCTACTTTTCCTTTACCCCCACCACCACATTTTTTGGCTTCTCTTTGATAAATTTTTGCTTAAGTAGAGTACTTATGTCACTTGTGACTAGGAGAGTGCTAACACATACAGGAATGGTGACATTAAATACATATTGTGCCATTATTATGTGCCAGAGCCTGAGCTGTGTGTTGTACAAGCATTATTTCATTTACTGCTCACTGCAACCCTGCATCATGTTGTAATCCTATAAACCAGATGGTAAACAACTGTGCTTTGAGTTATTTGAAAATGGAATGGGCTGGAATGATCTGAAGGTTCCATTTCAAGGGTTTAGATTAAATGAAATAGAGATGTTTCTTCCAGGGTTCCAACCTGAAATGTGTACCAAGACAAATAGTTGAGTTGCCTTTTTAGGAGTTTAAGGTAGAACAGTTATTCCTCTGGCTTCTTCCACATGGCATAACCTGCTAGTGTGTTTGCCCATTCAATATGACTGTGATGGACAGTGGAGAGTGTGTTGACACTTGACATGATTTGAATCTGGCATGCTGAAGCAGGTGCAGTAAAGTGAATGTCTTTCTGAGTGTAGAAGTAATTCCTGCCTAGAGGCAGTGATTTGAATAGATGAAATCCTAAGGGTTCTTGTAGTCCTGTAGAGTTTCTTAGACTGTATTTGAAGACTATTAAAGATATAAGACAAGCAGATATAAGAGTAGTAGATGAGTGATTGAGTCATTTTTTCTAATAATTAACACTGTAGTAGCACTTTATGTCCTATGACTGGCTTTCACGTTCTTTATCCTATTGAATTCTAGCAGGTGTCTTGAAATCCAATATAATTTGAGCACCAGTAGGTATTGGTGCTTTTTTTTTAGCCTGGAACATCCTGGATATCCCTTGGAGATGGTACTCACTGATGTCCCTAGCTCTGCACACAAAAGCTTTCTGTGGAGATCTCCTCACATGTGGTGGAAAGCCCTGTTAGTGGGGTTCTCACAATGGAATTTCAGCCTTGGCCTCCAAGAAACAACTGGTTTTGCACCAGCTCTGGAAGTGCACAGCTCCTGTGGCGGGCTGTCCTTGCTCTGCTCCAGATGCTTTTTGTAAATTGCCCAAGATTTTTATAGAGCCACATCTTTTACCCCATTTTCCCTTAATATGTGGAGACATTTTAGGGGACACTCAGGCTCCAGCCTCTATACTCTCTGAATTCCAGGAAAGACATCATTTTGTGGTTTATTTCTCTGGAAGCTACCTTTACTTGGCTGGAAATGACAAGGAGTTGGGGGGAGCCCACATTGGAGCAACAATTTAAGCAGTTCCCACTTACTCTTCCTATTGATCTCTCATCTACATTAACATGGGATGTACGTGGCATTTTCCCCTTAATTTCATTGATATAAAATTATAAATTTCACTGTTTTAAAATTTAGTGCTTTTTAGTATACTTAATATTGTGCAATTGTCACCTCTGTCTAAACTCAGATTATTTTCATCACGTCAAAAAGAAGCCCTATACCTATTAAGTAGTCATTCCCACTCCCTTTCCTCACAGCTGTTGGCAAGCATCATCCTCCTGTCTCTAAGGATTTGCTAGTTCTGGACATTCACATAAATGGAATCATAGATTCAATCTGTGTGTGGCTTCTTCCACTTAACAATTTCAAAGTTTGGATGGGTCGTTCAGTTTATGGGTTATGGAATGAAATCATCCCATTGAAATCCCTCTGTAGTTGATTTATCCATCCTCCCATTAAAAATGTGTAACATAACTCTATGATTATGGAAACCTTCCATGTCATGAAGTAAGGCGATTGAAGGCCTAACCTTGAGCAGAAATCCTTTAGCTTTCTCATAATCACCAGGAGTTACTTGAGGATATGGGAATTGATAATTTCTAAAATGGCTTTCAACTTCAAAATATTAACTTGATTTTTTGATGACAGTAGATCCTCTGTTGCCCAAGGCATAGATTGTTGACAACAGGTTCACGGAGAGCTGATCTGGTTTAGTTTCTGCATCTTGGTCAGTCAGCACTTGGTCAGTGCACCCGGGCTGCTGCTCCTCTTCCTCCTGTGAGTGATGCCAGTCCCATTGGTTCTTCAGGAACAAGTCATGGCAACAGTTGAGTGGTCTCTTTAATGTATTACATATTCAGTAACCACATGTTCATTGGAGTATCATTTATAGTAGAAAAATGGGCACATTCTTGTGTACAGCAGGGGTATGGGTAAATAAATTGGTGTACATCCATCTGAAGTCATGATAAATTGCTATTCCAAATAATGTAGAAGGGAAAGAGCTTGTGACATTGCAAAAAGGCAGGATCTCAAGTTTTGTAAAACAAAAACATGCCTATTCATGTACATGAATTCTATAGTATACATAGATCACTGAAAGTGTGTATTCCTCTATCATCATAATACTTTTTAAATGCTGTGTATTCTATTATTCTGCTACTTTCATGATAAGAATAGGTACAGTGAAATTTTCTAATTAACTAAGATAAGGAGCACAACATTTCTGCTTCATTGTAATTCATACTTAACAGTCAGCTACCAACGCTTTTCAACCTCCTCCAGCAGAAAGTGAGGTATGTCCTGTTTTGAATGCCAGTTGCCATCCATCTTGGTATTGTGGTTGTTTATTTTGCAGGTATTTACTAAGAACCTATTCTGTGTCAGGCACCACTTTTTAGTCTGAGAATTACAGTGATGCGTAAGTAGCATAGTAGCCACACAAACCAGATGAAAATGAGGCACATAAAAGACTTATACTTCTTACTGACTAGTAGTCCACATTCCCAGATTTGGGACTCTGTCCTTAGTTGAGATTTACCCTCAACAGTTAGGAGCCCTCTGCCCAGGCACATTCTTAATAATAATAATAATAATAATAATAATAATAATAACAATAAAAATCTAATATATCATGTATTGTATAATACACAATAGCATATAATATTTTGTGTAATAATTTATATAATAATTATATACTATATAATCATAATTGCCTAATGAATAATATTAGCTAATAAATAATAAAGTAAACATCCTTGGTTGAGATCCATCCCCAGCAGCTCCAAGTCCTCTCCCCAGGTATATTCTTCTGATCTGTAGTCAGATGCATTATCCATTGCGCCACTGTCCCTCCTCTCCCTTGTATATTTTTAAGCTTTTTTGGGAAGGTGGCATGCTCCCCTACTTGAAATTGCCACTTGTTTTCGAATGATCAAGAAAAAGAAAAATAATAATTAAGCAACTTTTTTCCTAATTTGAAAATTACCCATGTGTTTATAGCAGAAAACTGTAAGATATGGGAAAATACAAAGAATCAGAGAATACCATTCATAATCTCATTGGTAAATGATAATTCAGCTCAAAGAATAAATCTATTGAAATGAGAAGGCTGAGAAATTTGAAAAAAGGTGATCATAATTGTGTAATGGAAGAACTAAGCAGGCCTTTTTCATTAATTCTTTAGAATTCTTAGCTTTAGGAATAAAATACACAGGTGAGAATTAGTTTTAAAAACTTAGTGTTTTGAAACTGTGTGCCTAGTGTTATTGTTGGTTCTTTAGATTTTAGTAATAAATGGCTAGTGCTCTAATTTTCATTTTCTTTATTATTATCCTGAGGAGATCATCTGATTGAATTTTTATGCAGTATCATATCCCTAAAAACTGGAGTGAATTTTACCTCTCTGATGAATATAGACAATATTTAACAAACCCAGTTTAGAGAATTATATGAAGCATTTGGAGTCCTGTTTTACGTCTTTCAAAAAAATTTGATTTCCTATAGCTATAATTAATTTATCATAGCTTTGTCAAGATGAATCTGATTATTCAAAGCAATATCTAATTTGATACAACTATTATTCATTAGCCAACATTAGCACAAAGTAAAATGAAATAAAATTGAGAGAGAAAAGAAAAAACACTCTGCCATGCAGCTAGCACTATTGCAAATATGTGATCAATTATTTTCAGCAAACAAAAGGTCTTTTGTGGTGGATTTGCTCTGGCACTGTGACCTTTCTGTTTATGAAAGTGAAAAGAAGCATTATATTAATATAGGAGATGACAGAGGGACTTCTGCAGAGATCACAGAAAGTAGTCTTGATAATTGCAAGTGGTCTTGATAGCACTTGGTGCATTTATTTACACTATATGCCAAGATTTTCATTTAATTTTTACAAGAACCCTAAGAGACGGCCATTAACATCCTGATTTTTTAATGAGGGCCATCAGCTAAGCTCATGATGTAACATGCCCATGATAGAGATGGACCCAAAATCTCTCACCATGGTTTCTCTTGCTCTAGTCTCATGCTTAATCATTAGCTCTGATGCTTCCTATTTAGGGAGTAACAGGGTCAGCCATAATTTAAATTCCATTCAGCAAATACTGTTAGTCTTGGCCACATTCCCAGAGCTGTAATATGGTTGCTTTCCTCTAGGAATTTGTAGTATGATTAGAAATAAATATAGGATATAAGACCATTTAGAATTCAATTCCAAATTGGATGTAACCAAAGTCAAAATATTTGCAACAGAATCTATGTACTTTGGCCATTCAAAAACTCCAAATATATGCAGAATTATAACTCTTACTCATTTTGTTGGCCTAGCATCTGATTCAACAAAGTTAACTGTATGCAAATAAAAACATAATGTGGGGAAACTATTCAATACTCATATGTGAATTATCTCTTAAAATTAAGCAATGATAGCATGAACTTTATGATTCATCTTCTTTATGTCATTAGCAATAAAGATTCAGTACAAGCAAGGAAAGTAGTATCTCTCTGTTGGAATTCACCAAAGGTCCAAAGCACCCTCCAATTAAATGCCAGATGGCAGAGTGTTAAAAAAAAAAGTGAGATGGCAAAATAGGCACTGAATGAAGAATCATATCCTTTGATTTTGATACCAGATCTTTCATTTAGTAACTCTATGATATTAAGTAATTCAATCTTTCTGATTCTCAGCTTCCTTATTTGCAAAGTAGAAATGCAGTAGCAATCTATGCACTATTTGATTTCACAAGATTGGTTGAGATTTGTGAAGGGTGCTTTGGGAACTATAAAGCTGTATAAGAGTATTACCTTCTGCCTTGGATGTGATCTGATATAGCACAAATGTCTATTAAATGTGTGTTGAGCTTAATGGCTTGGTTCATATACAAAATAAACAGAGCCTGAGAGGTGTCTTACCATAATACATTTATACTAATTATATGGATCTCCCCAGTCCTTCTGTATCAGAATATAGCAGGTTCTTATTTGACTTGTACTCTGTTCTCAGCTGCTGAAAACTGGAGTGTGTCTGCAGTTCTGCATGCCCAGTCATTTCAAAGTCCATGGGGACTTGATGACGTGTTGTGGGTGAACATCTTTAGTGGAGACCTTATTTAGAAATGAAAATGGACAACCTTGATACACACTTTGGAATACCGACAGACATTTGAACCATAGGAAAAAGCAAAATAAAAAAGAAAGAAAAATAACCTCTCCCTCCAGAAAGCAATTTTGACATGCTGCTGCTTGCCTCATACTTTGTGATGAAAATACATGGTAGGAAACCAATGTAGGTTTCCTTGGCAGCTACTGTGTAGAAGAGGTCAGGTACAAATCTGAACAAGTTGGAGGATGAGCATGCTCACTGATGTTCCCTGCTTTATGGAAACAGCAGGGTAATGGAAAACATGCTTTTCGTGGCAGGTCTCCACATTTATTTCAAAGTAAAAATTTCCATTCACTCAGTTATATTTATTAAAACGATTGGACATCTAAATTCCCCTTCTCTAAATTTCCTTTGTTGGGAAGGCATTGAGAATCCTGGTTTCTTGGCTCTCTCTTTTAGGAGCATTGACTCAATGAGTATGAATTTTTGCTCATTTGTTCCAGGGTGGGCCTGTGAAAAACTGGATTTTGGGCTCTGCAGGTGGGGCAACCTCAGTGACATCAACAAAGCCCCAGCAAGCCCAGAACTTGACTTTTTTGGTGTCCAGGAGCTAATCTTATACAAGAAGAGTTATTCAAAATATAAACCTCTCAAACATACTTGTTAATTTAAAGCAAGAGTCAAATGAATATTGATACTGACCTAATCAAATTCTCTTCCTGAAAGAAAGCCTTCAAAAACTGAATTTACAGATACCAGTGTATTTGGAGGGTATTAAATAATAAAGAAGAATATATTAGACACGTTTAATGCTGTTGAGTTATGATAGCATGATGGGTCCATTGATAAAAGAGAACTCTGTCTGCTAATGGGAGCATGCATTCAGATTGACTGCATATGGCACAGTCATCCCTGGGCATAAGGCATAAAGCAGTTAGTATTGAAATCTTAACACACATGAGGTTCACTGTAATCTTGATCCAGCTCCAGTGAAAAAATTGCTCTTTCTCTTAGGTCAGTGCGACAACACTATGGAAAGGTTCAGCAACACCATCAATAAGGTAGAAGGGTGATTTTAGAGAGGCAAATGGACAAGTAGCATGAACTCTATCAGAAAGACATTATCAGAAAGCTGAAGTGCTACCCAGATAGAAAAGTCAATCCCCAGAAAAAGTCACAAGAAGCAGGCATTTTGCAGAAACTTAATAAAATATAATTACAAGTAGATATATTGAAAGTAAACTGAACAATTACATAAGGAGAAATAGACTTATGTCCAACTATTCTGATGAAAAATATTCCAGCAAAAATAGTCATGAGACAAGAATCACCCAGCCTGCATTGGCGAGGATTAGCAAAACAAAAGCAACAGGCACTCAAAACTTTCATCTAAATCAAGAAGCATTCCAAAAGTCCCTTCTAGTTCCCTTCTAGTCACTAGCCTTCCAGTGGTAATCAATTACCTGGCTTGTAACACCATGAATTTGTTCTGGTGTTATATTTTATATAAAGGAAATGTACATTACTGTGTCTGAATTCTGTTGTTCAACTTTAAGTTTCATTCAGTTTTATATATAGTTGTAGATACATATATAGTATGTCCTTGTATAGCAGTATTGCAATTTATTTAACTATTTTGTTTTTTAATGGACATTTGGGATTTTGCAACTTTTATGTATCATACAGGCACTGTTGTTGTGAACATTGCAGTAGGTCTCTCGGTGAACACATGTACACATTTTTATTGGATATTTGCCTATGGATGCATTTGCTGAATCACAGGTTGTGCACACATTCACTTCTAGTAGTAACTGCCAGCTTTCCAAAGTGGTTGTGCCAATTTATTTTCTCACAAGAGATATATAAAAATTCCTGTTCTTACACAATTTTGCCAGCACTTACTATTTTTCCATCATAGCCATTTTTGTGGATAGTGTATTTCAATAGTAGCTTTAGTTTGTATTTCCTTGATGTGAATGAACTTAGGCAGTTTGCTCTCTATGTCTTTAGATATCCTCTTTTGTGAGCCTTCTGTCCATTTTGCTGTTGAGCTGTCCATCTTTTTCTTAACTACTTATAAGACTTCTTTATGATTCTGGTTTTGTAGGATTTTGAAATCATGTATGTATGTATCTCCCACTCATAGATTGCCACCTCACTTTTAGTGAACAGGTAGTCTTGTTTTTAATATAGTCAAGTTTATCTCATTTTTTTATGGTTAATTTTTTAAACTTATTTCTGGTTTAAGTAAGTGTCGCTTAGTTCAAGCTTTATTGTTTTACCTTTCATTTTATTTCTGCAGTTATCAGGAATTGACTTTTGGGTGTAATGTGAAGTAGAAGGCAATTGATAGTTTTCCCATTTACATATTCACTTAGCCTACCACCATTTATTAAAAAGATCACCTTCTTCCATGGTGCACTGCAGGCTGTTTTTCTCACGAATCCTATGATCATATATGTGCAAGTCTGCTTCTGGACTTTATGTTCTATTCTATTGGAGATATCCATTCTTGTACCAGTGCTCTCAATTTGAATTAAGACAGCTTTATAATAGTTCCTGATATTTCACAGTATAAGTCTTGTATATTTGTTCTTCAAGAATTCCTTGGTTCTTCCTATCCTTTAACATTTCCATATGAATTGTAGGAAGATTTATAAATTTCTGAAAACCAACTAACCTCCAGGTTAGACCTCGATTGGGATTGTTTGGAAGTATTATTAGTTTGAAAGAACTCACATTTTACATCATATTTTACATACACATTTTACATTCTAATAATGACAATGTATTTAGAGCTGTTTTTAAAACACTTATTTGGCTATATAATTTCTCTCAATAGTATTTTATAATTTTCAATTTTATAAATCTTTAAGTGGATTTATTCTAGGTGTTTGGCTTTTTATGATATTTTAAATATATTTTATTTTCTGTTTGCTTATTACCAATATATACAAATATAACTAACTATAGAAATTTTGGCTGAGGATGATCTTATTGTCTGGAAATGGTAGTTTTCCAATCTTCATGATTGTCATTTCTTTTCCTTAAGACCTCCAGTTATAATGTTGTATAAAAGTAGTAATGGTGACTATTCTAAACTCCAAGTCTAGGAGAAAGTTTTCAATATTCTACCTTTGAGAATGACGTTTGCTGGGTATGTATATGTGCATATATATATTGTCTTTTTGAGACAGCATCTCATTATGCAGTTCAAACTGGCTTTGAACTCAATTTGTAGCCCAGGCGGACTTTGAACTCACAGCAGTCCTCCTGCCTCAGCCTTCCAAGTGCCAAGATTACAGGCGTGCACCACCATGCCCAGCCTTACAGTGTATAGTTTGTAGATATTATTTAGTTTTATTCTTAGTTCACTAAATGTTTTCAACACAAATGAATGTTCATCTTATCAAATGCCCTTTGTTTATTTGAGATAACCGTAAAATTTTATTCCTCTGTTATTGTGGTGAATTGTGTATATGATTTTTGACTCTTAAACCATCTCTGTATACTTGTATTAAACTGCCCTTAGTTTGCTGTATCAGTGAGTTTGGCTTACCAATATTTCTTTTAAAGATATTTTAGTAGTGCTCATTAGAAAGGTGAGTTTGTAATTTTCTTTCTTGCAATACTCCTCTGAGTTTTAAAATTTATGCTGTTTAAAAGTCCAAGAAGTTTTCCTACTATACCTGTCTTCTTGAAGATTTATAGAAGACAGGCATTAATTTTTCCTTAAAGATTTGGAAGAATTCATTGGCAAGCTATCTAGGCGTGGACTTTTTTAGGGAAAGATTTTATTTTTGATTGTGGGCTGATTTTTTTTTTGAACATGTAGTTTAGGGTTGTCCATTTTATCCAAATTGTCAAATTAGTCATCATGAAGTTTTCAGCACTCTTTTTTGTCTTTTTTATGTTTGTGTGGTGTTGTTGCTAATTTGTGTTAAAATCAGTCATTAAAGTTTATCAATTTTGACAATCTTTTCAAAGAACTAATTTTTAGCTTTCTTGATTTTTTTCTGTTATATATTTCTTTTTATTTCTTTAGTTTCTGCTTTTGTTTTTGTCATTGTTTTTCCACAGTTTTGATTGCTGTTTTTTTTTTAGTTTCTTCAGATCAACATTTGATAAGTGCATTTTTAACCTTTTTTCATTTATACTACTTATGAGTTTAGTGCTAGACATTTCCTTCCAAGCACCATTTAAATTTTGACCCATAGCTTTAAAATATATATATATATATATATATATATATATATATATATATATATATATATTGGCATATAGTTTTAAATACTTTTGAATTTCTGGGTTATTAATACCATGATTATAACGTATCAATTAATTTTTAAACAATTGGGCCCTTTTTTGTTGCTAATCTTTAAATTAATTCTATGGTGATAAGTGAAGCTATTCTGAAAGATTTCAATATTTTGAAATCGTTGAGATTTTATGTTGCAGTATATTGATTTTAATAAATGTTTTTTGTACAGACAAATGAATATAAATTAGTTGCCAGTAGGTGTAATTTTTACTCACATAGTAATTAAATCAGATATGTTAATCATGTCACAGTATTTAATTCTTATACTTTTACTGACATTTCGGTTTTGGCCTTTACTACCAATTATTGAAAGAGATAGTGTTAATGACTCTCATTGTGCTTGTTGTTTTGTATATTTTTTGTTTTATTCTGTTTGCTTTTCATTTATTTTAAAGCTATGCTATTAGGTGAATAGATATTTAAGACTGTAATGTCATTCCACTTAAACTTTGCATTGCTTGATATTATACAGTACAGATATATAAGCATTCTTTTCAGTTAATGTGTGCATGATATATTTCTCTTTCTTTTTACATTAAACATTGATTTGTCATATTTAAAGCATGTAATTGGATTCCTTAATCTAATCTGACAATCGTAGCTCTTTACTTCATGTTTAATTCATTACATTCAGTGTAATAACTATTGTGTTTACAGCAACTCTCTTATTTTTCATTTTCTTTTATATTTTTTTGTTTCATGATCTTTTTCTCCTTTTTGCTTCTTTTAGATCACTCAAATTTTATTAAATAGTTTTATTCTAGAATTTGCAAGTGGGTGGGAGATATAGCTCAGCAGCACAGCACCCATCTGGCAAGTGCAAGGTCCTGAGTTCAATTCCTGGTACTGAGAAAAAAATAATTAAATAAAATAAAACTTCCAAGTCATATACTATTTCATTATTCTCATATTACTTGCACTAGATATTATAAAATATATCCTCGATTTATTATAGAACATCTTAGACTATTGGGGATGCTATAACAAAATGCATAAACTATGTAGTTTGTAAACAATAGAAATTTATTTCTCATAATTCTAAAGGTTAGGAAGTCCAAGGTCAAGGTGGATTCAGTGAGACATTTCTTACTTTGTTTAATGTTATCCACTTTGGAGATGTATTTGCTTTTTAATGAATACTTTAATCAGCTTCTGTTATGTATTTTAGAAAACAAACTTGGAATACAGATACCGTGTAAGTTAACTGTGCTTGTTTAAAATATATTTGAGATGGAATGTGGTTAATTACCAAAATAGATATGTATGTTTGTTTAAAATAACTTTAGTAGGAGCAATATTGATTCTTTAATAAATACTAAATTTACTCAGTCAAATTCAAACACTTGCTGAATGCTACTCAGCACTTTTCAAGGAGTGTGAATATTCAGCCACTATGGTTGATCACTTTAATAAGTTGATGTATTCAGCAAAAAGAGAAGCAGAGGATATGGGAAGTGAGGAATTTGCATGTACTCATCCTTTATTGGCAAAGTTAGAACTTGAAGTCCTCTGATCCCCTATGTGTGCCAATTAAAAACACTTAAGAAAACCATATCTCTGTAAAGGTGAATGTGCCCATAGAGAATACCTTGCTGAAAACACATAATTTAGTTGCAACTTCTTAGATGATCACCCTATTCCTTTTTCTTCACAGCTCCTAATCACTAGATTCTAAAGAATCAAAACACACATAAACATCTGCCTAGCGCAAACACTGAGTTTCCCTGGAACCTCACATCAAAGCCACACAGCGATGGGGAAGGGAAGGCCAAGCTGATAATATTGTGTTTATTTTAGTCCTTCTGCTTGGTTTTTGTTTCCAGGCACTGGACTGAATTTAGTTTCCAGAGCCAGAAATTTTTGTTGTTTATGTATCTAAATTTATTAATATTTTTCTTAAGAAATTTTTAGGTACAATAGATTCCAAGAGTATTTTGAAAGCTTCTTAGTGGTGAAATTTAAATTTTGGTTCTGTGGAAGCCAACAAACACAAACAGGATAAAATAGACATTTGGAGGATACAAGATTCTCCTGGAATAAGGTACAGTGTAGATGCTTCTGAAGTTAACTGAATAAACACATGAAAACTACCTCTATCCTGAGCTGTGTGTTTTCAGTGCAGCCAAACATGCTATCAACCCCCTTCACAGCAGTGTCTGTGCAGTTTGTGTTTGTGTTTGTGTGTGTGTGATTTTTCATAGGACAGAAAGGATGAAGAACCAGGTGCCAAATGTCTTATCCATACTCCAAACATTATTCTACTTGGTTCTGTGCCACAGTAGTCCTGCCCTTTCCATGTAAGGCTTGCCCTATGCCTAACTGGGATAAGGAAACATATGGTTTGGCATAGTAGCTGGCAGGCTTTGTGACATTTGTGCCACTTCCCCAGCCCCCATATAGGAGAATTAGTGCTGTTCAATCTCCACTGGAAAGGACAGGCCTAAGTAGCTCTAACCCCACCTGATATCCCCTTTGCTCTACTCCAATTAAAACAGGAATAGACTTGTGGACATTTTTTGTGATACTGGAGAGTGAACCCAGGCTCTTCACACTAAGCTACATTCCCAGCCCTTTTTATTTATTTATTTTTTAAGACAGGGTCTGAATAAGACACTAAGTTGCCCAGGCTGAACTCAAAATTGTAACCTTCCTGTTTCAGCCTCCCAGAGGACTGAGATTACATGCATGAACCACTGTGCCCAGATTTGCTCATGATTGTGAGTCAGTTTACGGAAGGTGAGTCAGTGGTTGTAGACTGCAGGCCAGAACTCCGTTGGAAGGGCTGAGGTTGGAATTGGTCCAAGCCAAAGCCACACACAAGCAAAGCTACTTGAGACCAAAATTATAAAAAATCAAGGCAACCCAAAGTCTATCCAGAGAAGAATTTAGACATGCTCTTAAATGGCAAGGAGAACAAAGACAGAGTTAACAAATTAAAGAAAGGAAGACTGAACCAGAGAACAGAGACTTATGAATCTTTCTCTTTCCCAGCACTGGTTGCTGTAACATGCAGCTGGACTTTGTTTCCTGCTTGTGAATATCTGTGAAACTACTGGCTTTATCTTTACAGTGAACTCTTTTTTATTTCAGTTTATTGGGGTGAGATTTGGTTCCTAGCAACCAACAATCTCTGAGAATGGTACTTCCCCCTCTCCTGGGCACCAAGGGCCTTGGTTCAGCCCTTCTCTCTTCTGTTGAGAGAGAAAAGATCTGAGAAACAGATCTGATACTTAGTGTGTTATCTTTCCAGTAACATTTTAGAATAGCGTAGCAGTGAAAAGGCCACAGGAGACCCTAAGAAATGACAGCCACGCCATCACTGTTGGCATCAACTGAGCTGTATTTTAGGAGTACAGAAGTGCTTTCTCTGATCTCTGTGGCTGTCCACAGACTCCGCTAAAAGAGCTCCTTTCTTGTTCCTCTCTCCACACACCACACGCAGCACAAACTCTTCTATCAGATTGTAAATGACTTGAAAACAGGGATAATGTCTCCACTGTCACTATTTACTTAGCACTCTGTACAATGTCTATGTGTTGTAGCATCCTTTTGAATATATATATATATATATATATATATATATATATATATATATTTGTGTGTGTGTGTATATATATATATATATATATATGCCCAGCCAAACTTCTGTGAACTCTACTAAAATTGTCACGTATACAAGTAAGATAGCAAATCATTATTAGCTTTTGCTTGCTCCCCACTCCACCCCCCAAAAGAAATTAGACTTGGCCCAGTCACATTCATAAAGTGGTGATCAAAGGAGCCATGATCAGCAATTGGAAAGGCTTTCTGGGGCTGGCGTATGGCTTAGAGGGAGAGTCTTGCCTGCCTTGCACAGGGCTCTGAATCAACACCCAGCATTGGAGGTAAGGGAGGTACAGAGGGGCTTCCAGAGCCAACACAACCTCTTGTTCCATTCAGGTATTCCCAGCCTGGGTCATAGCTTCTTAAACCCAAATCTGTCTGATGCCATTCATAAAACTGATTCTCTGAAGATAAGACATAGGCCTGCGCATGAGTACAGGTTTAAATATTTAAATCCAGTGGCTCCAAAGGCCCCCACTAGGTGTAATAAATATAAAGGAGACAGATGAAACAGACTTACAGCAAGGGCAAGCTTTATTTGAAATAAGGACTTGAGAGGGGTCACTGGCTCCAAAGTGCCAGAACAGCAGCTCTCTTACAAAGTAAGGAATTTTTAAGGGGTAGCAAGGAAAAAGGAAGTTAGAAACTAACTGTTCTGGAATCAGGTTATCTTAGTCTATGATCATTGGTCATTTTGTATGTGCATTAGTTTCCCTATTCTGAAGCTGAAGGCCTCTTGGTCTGGAATGATGTTTTCTGGAAACAGGAACCAGACCAATTAATTAGGGGCATTGCTATTGTTACAACGCTAAGAGAATGTGGGAAAGGGTCAGAATTCATAGAAAGATGTCCTTTGGACTTTTCCTTACACTGGGCAGTGTTAACCCACTGGGAAAAAGCCATCTGACTCACAGTGATTGAAGATCAGTGAGGGAAACAATACAATTTTTAAAAATTTAAAAATAAAGATAAATGAGGGGAGGTTAATAGTCAAGATTATCCACAAATACAGTTTTAGAAAAATCATTTTCATTTATAAAGGACTGGGGTTTTTCTGACAGACTATTAACATTTTATTTCTCTTTTCATATCAAATATAAGAATAATATTCACAACAGTGAAAAGTCATATGCAGAAATAAAACAAAATGATGTTTTCATTATGCTTGGTTCTCTACCATATTATGTTCTTGTCTTTTCTGACACAATAGTAGGATTTATTTTTTAAACATTCCAATTTTACAGAATGAGTCATTATGAATGTAGGAACCAGATGAATCATCCATCTATCAATCAATATCTTTGTTTTCATTTTTTATTCTATTTATCATTAAAGAGATACTAGAAATTCTTCAAATTTAAGGTATTTCTCTCTAATTATTCTGTTTGCTTCCCAAGTAATAGAATAAAGCTAGCAATTAACCTGGGTTCAGATTCCTGTTAGAACACTGGTTTGGAAAAGTGGATAATCTTTCAGTGTGTAAAATCTGGAGCCTTGCATATGGGAGGCAAATGTAAACTGGAAAGATAGGATGAAAGGGAACTCCTTAGTACTTTATATATTCTAGATAATAGTCCTCTGCCCAAGGCGATAGCTGGAAAAAAATGTTTTCTCACTCTGTAATTTTTTTTCACTCTGTTGCTTGTTTCCTTTGCTGTGCATAAGCTTTTCAATTTGATATAAGCCTATTTATTGATTCTTGATGTTATTTCTTGGGGAATTAACATTCTGTTTAGAGAGTTCTTACCAGTGCCTGTGTCTATCAGGTTAAATATTTTTGTATTAATATTTAGATCTTCAATTCATTTTTACTTTATTTTTGTAAACGTGATAGATACAGGTCTAGATTCAATGTTTTCTCATGTGCATAGTCAGTTTTCCCAGCACCATTTGTTGAAGAAGCTGTATCAGTCAGTGTTCATTAGAGGAACATCTAATAGACAAGATATATATATATATATATATATATATATATATATATATATAGAGAGAGAGAGAGAGAGAGAGAGAGAGAGAGAGAGAGAGGTAGAGGTAGAGATACAGATATAGATATAGTATAGGTATAGTGTAGATATAAACATAGATATAATCTATGGATTGTAGGTAGGCTTACAATGACTGACTGCAGAGTCAAAAGGGGAACAATGCAGAAAGACTGTCTATGTACTGAAGAGCCAAAGGAACCAATCAAAAGTTGAAAGCCTTGAGCAGTCCCACATGAATCTGTATCAGGATGCTAAGGGGTCTGCACTGAAAGTTTGAAAGGTCTGCACTTGAAGCCTGGAGATGTCCAAAGGTGATGGCAAAGATGAGCTCCCCCCAAAAAAGAAGAAGAAGCAAGATATCGCCTTCTTTCTCTTTTTGTTCTAGGCTATAAGCCTATAGGTTGGTCCACCCACATGTAGGATGGGTCTTCCCTCATTAGTAAATCTGCATACCGACTCACCCAGATCTATGCTAAACCAATTAACTGGATGTTTTTTATTCAAATTGGCATATGCTTTTGGCCCTTTTTTCAAAGATCAGATAGCTGAGAGTACTGGGGGTTGTTTCTGCATCCCGTATGCTATTCCATTGATGCACATGTCTGTTTTTAATGTCAGTAGCATGCTGTTTTATGTAGATTTGTAGTGTAACTTGAAATCAGGGATTGCGTTGCCTCTTCCTTTGCTCTTGTTGCCTAGAGTTGTTTTTACTCTTTAGGTCTTTTCTGGTTCTATATCATTTTAGGAATTGTTTTGTTTTGTTTTTTAGTTCTGTGAAGAATGCTGTTGGTATTTTCATTGGGATTACATTAAATATATTTATGTATTTTAATAGTATGGCCATTTTGACAATATTGGTTCTACCTATACAGCAACAGGAGCTATCTTTCCATTTTATGGTGTCCTCTTTGATTTTCTTTTTCATAGTTTTCATTATACAGGCCTTTTAGATCCTTGGTTAGATTAGTTTCTAAATCTTTAATCTCCAAGAAACTAGATTGACTTTTACCAAACCAAACCACCTTTTCAATATGTTCCTGTTATAGATTTATAGATTACTTGCTTTTTTTTTTTTTTTTTGTACCAGGGATCAAACTCACGACCAAGCACTTACAAGGCAGGTGCTTATGCCACTGTGCTAAGTCCCTGGCCATAGATTACTTGCTTATTAAGAGATATTTTCTACTGAAATACTTTAGCACCATAAACTTTAAAATTGCTTGAGAAAATTTGATAAGCATGAATAATATGGAAACTTTCAGATAGAATGTATTGAAAATGTAAGTATATTGACCACTTACCAGTCCAATTATTTAAATAAAGAATTACCAAAAATTGCATATTTTTTTATTAATTTTTATAATATAACAGAAAATATAAAAATGACAATTAAGTTTATTCAACGGTTTTTTTGTGTATAATATATCTTAAAACATTCAATATACAATGCAACATTTTAATCTGGACAGTAATGTATCTCATTCCCAATTCTTTCTACATTATTGTCTTTCTCTGAACAATGCTCTTCACACTGTCATGTTGGTCTTTCCTCTTTTCTAGGGAGGTATAATTTCAGTAGAAATCTGTACTCACTAAAGGGAATGGTGAAAATGTTGATGATCAATGTCCTGGTTGGAGTTTTATTATATCATAATTTTCAATTATTTGGTTTTTTTGACCTTATCTAAATTGTAAATAATATTTTCAACTCCCTTGTTTTGAATAAATAACAAATGGTTTGGATATTGTTTGGTCTAGAAAGTGCATAAATATTTTATAATAACATTTTTCTTGTTTTTTTATTACAAGGTAGCTTATTAGATATTGGTCAACTCTGTCAACACACCCGTAGAATTATTATAATCACTGACCACTATTGAAATTCTTTAGTTTTCTTTCTTCTTTCAAGTTCTATCTTTTCTGTACTATGAATAGTTGATAATAAGGTGACATTGTTTTTGTCTATTTCATAACACAGACATTTCCTCTCTTACATATTAAAATTTCTGCCTTTTTCAGTCTTTTGTTTTCCAGATCTTTTGGCTCTTCTTTCCTATTAAGTCTCAGTGTCCCAAATGTTCCCATTCTGTATTGTAAAAGAATATCATTGAGTTCTGCAGAACTGCAAAAATTATATCTAATGTATTTACAATAAGCTTTTATACATTGTACTACAAAATTATTCGTTATTTTTCACAATAAAATAAATACAAATTAGTAAAAGAAAATAGCCAGAACTTATTATATTTCACTAGAAACAAATATCATAGGCAAATATAACATTCTAAATAAAAAAAGTATACAAAAGATAGTTGATCTAAAACAATAAACAGAAATACAAGTGTTTCTCATGCAAACAACAGCTGACTGGTTGAAATGACACCTGCCTGAGCAATGCTTGAGATAATCAGTATGTAAACAATCATGCTCCCAAGTGAGCTTGGGGTAAACTTAAGTGGTTTAAAGAATTTTTAAAATGCTTTGCCAGATTTTAGTGCAGTTTTACATCATGTCTTTTTTCTGATAATAATAAGAATTGGCATGAAGGCAATAGATGGTATTACCATTCCCTTCACCTTCCTCCTGCCATACTGTTTTACACAATTTTCCAATCAACACACTCCAAGTCTACAAGGAATAGTTTGTGCTTTCAGGAGGAGATTCTAAATTTCCTTTCAGGGAAGTTTACATTATTAGGTTAAATTGTAAAACTGCCATTTTGATCAGAAATAATTGACCACCAGCAGCTTTCTATGGCTCAAACTAAAGAGCACTGGATTTGAATTCTAGTGATGAAAGTCATTTGTCATCAGCTCAGGTCAGTGGCTCTGGTTTGTGAAGTGATAGTAACATGTACTTTGTAGGGCTGATGTGAGGCTTAACATGACATAATGAAGTATTATATCTGGAAGTCATAAATGTTCAAGAAGTACTTAATAAGACAATATTATTATCAATGTACATATCTCAGAGAGTTTCCTCACTTTTTCTCTAGCAATTTCTGCATTTACGGTACAGAGGGTGGTTGCTATGGTAGAGAAAAGTAGAAAATGCTTGTTAGGCAAGCATAATTTTTTAAAGCCCCAGTAACTTTAAAGGTCTCCTGTTCTGGTGTGCTCTGGTATGCCCCAGTATGCCCTAGTAAGGTCATAAATAAAGTTTGACATATTCAGTAGAGTATCTAAATAGGAAATGTACTGAAGCAAACCAAGAACAGAGTTTTTAAAAAATCTAAGCCATGAGCAAACATTCTGAACTTTAGTCAAAGGAACTGGACTGCCTAAATCTCCATGACTGTGAGTTATTAATAGTGACTCCTTTTGCCATATTTTGAGCAGACATTTATTTATATATCATGCAGTATCTGTGCACATACAAACTTTCAAGACTTGATGGCAAAATTTTCAAGACTTGAAAAATGTGCTATCCTGGGAAAGAATGGGGCAAGGAGGATGCCATTCTGTTTTCCACATGACACCTATCACACTGTGCTTATTAAATGTGTTGGGGAAGATGGGCCCTGCACCAGAGCCTGGAACATGGTTCCCACCTGGTCTTCCAGAAGCCATGATGAAAGCACAAGTTGCACAAAGTAGTAATCTGTAGCTATCTATAAGCATTTAATAGTGGTCTAGATTAGATTATGTTTATATGCTATGCAGCAAAATGGCTCTATGGATCATTCCCACAATAACTTTTGGTCAAACCAGTCAACTGAGTAATGAAAAACCAACCAGTTGGTCTTGAGGCTGTGAAGAAGAGAACTTCAAGTTAACCTTTACCTTCCAATATGCTTCCTCATCTGAAATCAGATTGGCTCCCAATTTACTAGCCTCCTCTTCCCTGTCCTGCCTGCAAGCCACAGCCCCATGTCCTTTCTTCATCCAGACTCAAAACTCTCTGGTATCAGTTAAAGTTGTAGGAGCTTGGAAAACTCCTAAAGAGCACCTGTGCACATAATTTAAAAATGTATTTTTAGTACCTGATTACTTTTTCCTTGTCATTGCTTCATTATGTGACTTCAGTTATGGACCCTGATGACTCATTTGCATCCAGATCATTAAAACTCTTTCATTTGTCCATTTAAACCAATTCGAGGTTTTAGGTAATTATCAGTCCCTGACAGCCTGAAGGTCAGACTACTTCCTTTTATTTCACTCAACAGTTAATCCCCACATTTAAGGCAATGGGAAATGAATAATTAAACATGTGCCATTTTCATAGTTCAGGTAATGAGAGGTCCTTAGATCCCAGAGGATGCCATAGAGAAAAAAAATCAGGAAGTGTTGAAGACTCTATCATCCACAAATATGTGAGTTTCTGTCTGGATTCAAGAGAGGAAAAGCTTCAGCCAAGCCTCTTGCCCTCAATTGAAACAAAACAAAATGAAAAGAGTAGTTGTGGGACTAAACTGACTCTCACTAATTGTATAACTTAGAGCAAAGCAGGCAAACTATGGCAGTACATGTTCTGTTATATATTTAAAGTAACAGTCTTACAGAAGTGTTGTGAACATTAATTGCAAGAATATACGAATAATGTTATATTAGCTATTACATTACCATTTTTATGATCACAGGTAAGTCTTCTTCCACTGTGGGTACTTGGCCTCTGCCAGATATTCATTTGCAGAGTGTTCAGAAGTTTACTTTGGGCCACTGGGATGACAGTTAAGGGTGAATTGTGTTGGGCCCTGGAGAGAAAACCAAGGTAACCCTGTCTCTGTGGCATTAAGGAATCAGGCTTCCACCAAATTCCTTCTAATTACTAGGAGAAGATTTTTTGGAGGGTAGGGGTAATAGGAGGTAGAAGAACCTAGAAGACCACAGCTGGCATAGAATGATTCAGCCATCCAGCACCGCCTCCTGGGGTACATCTGAGTCCTGCTGTGGACACTGACGCTGTGGCCCAGCCTCCCTCTGTTTTCTCCATTTCACGGGAAGTTTATCTGTACCTCCTAGGATATCCTGTGCTGTCGAAGACCAGCCATATGATATGGCCCACTTTGTCTTACCTGACAGTGTTTTAATCAGATGGGAAGCCCTAAGCTGACTAAAAGTGGACTCAACCCTTCCAGGGAAGTCCTGCCCATTAGGCAATGTCTCATTCAGTTATTTCTTTGGCCATATCAAAAGAATGGACTGTACAGAGGCCATGGACTATACAGAGATTGGGTAGCCCCATTCAAATTGCAGAATGCAAGGAAAGTTGTACAGAGAAAGGAGGTATAGGCTGAGCTTGGAAAAATAACTGAAATTTGGTTGGCCAAGAGAAGGAAAAAGGTGTTTCAAGCAAGTGATGAAAATGAGCATCATGGGAAGTGTCTGGGCTGTACTTAAAGCGGGATGTTGTCTGTGAGTCGGTGACAGGCTGCACAGGGAAGTGACACTTCCAGGGTTGCTCAGTCCCTCCAGCTCAATCCTCACTAGCAAGGGAGAGTCTGAGAATTGAATGAAAGGCTGGCACTTTATCCTGCCATCGGTACAGATGGTGCAGTGGGCTCAGGATTGTAAATGGAAATGTACAGTGCTGTGCATTCAGAACCTGTAGGGAGAGGCTTGCTTGGAAGAGAATTAGTTCGGATACTAGGCCCTGAGGTGCTGGACAGCTGGAACGAAAATGAAATGCATTAGAACATGAATGCTCTGTGATTGTGTGCAAAAGGGCTGGAGCCATTGCTCAGAGTGGCATAAAATTTCTTCTGTTACTGCCTACCCCAAAATAGTGAGTGAATCCTAGATTGGAGCTTTTTGGGGAAAATATTTTGTCCTTTTTAGAAAAGTTCTTTACGAATCAGCTTTAAAATGTCTTTTGGAAGAATAAAAGTCACAGAGGAAGAGTGAGTAGAGTGTGAATGATTGAAAGAGTAGCTGAAAGTGCTAATGTCTTTCAAAAGAACATGCAGGTGAATTGATGCTCAGCATGACAGCAGTCTCACAGCTACCATGTTCCCGCCTTGAAATGGGGAATCTTTTTTAGATATCCCTATAAAGAGTAGAAAAAGTCTAATGATGCAGTTAGCAAGTAGTATAATTTTTAATTGAAAATGTTATATCAAAAAGTAAAGAAAAGTTTATGTTCAATTTAGAAAATTAAATATAGAGGAGAATTGAAATACCCTTTTTCATTTCACAGAGAAATGAACAGGACAAACCAGTAAGGAACCCATCCAGAGTTTCCCAGCAAACGTGTGTCGGGCCCACTGCTGAAAGGTAAGATGCCCAGACTACCAGCCTTAGGCCTGCAAAGTCAAACAATACAAGCATTTAGTTGTTTTTGTACCTCAGTTGTTATCAACTTAGTCTGTCCTCTAAATCAACATGGGGGTGTTGGAGATGGTGGTGGTGTTAATTCTCAGCCATGGTCAGCTCACGGGAGAGGCAAACCGGCTTGTCTCTTCCTTGGCCCCACATGCCTTGCACTACTTGTAGGAAGGGCAGATTGTCTTCTTCTTGTACTCCTCCCAGACCCAGCATGGCTTCTCTGTATTTTCTCTTTTTAAAGACAAGAACTGTCATAGTGGATAAATTCTTCATACTTTTCCTTACTGCATTATTTTTTTCCTGTTTATAGAATTAATGAACTATGAAGCAGTTCATTCTTGTGTTGAAGAGTCCTCCACATAGATCAGGTTGCCTAGTGGGAAGAAAAAGGGGTGTATATAAAGGTGGAAAAGGACACATGTCTGGGCAGCCTGATATTCTCTCTGGCCCATCCTCTTAGCTGGTGTTCAGGGTAAGGTAAATTCATGCAAAAACATCAGCAAACCCTGTCTCTGATCCTACCCATGGACTGGGGGAACCTCCTGAGCTAGTTCCCTTGATAGCCCTCCCCTGATAGCCCTTCCATTCTTCCATCAGTCTCAATTCCCTGTTTCCCTCCTCCACAGTTCTCTACCTAGCCCAGAGAAAGTTTAAAAGGAAAAGAAATACCCATATGCCAGACCATGTTCTTTTTCTTCCACAGTGTTTTTTCTGTATCAGACTCTTTCATCCAGGTAGATTGCTCCCCTCCACCCTGGGCAAACACATGTTAGGCCTGCAGGCCACAGCCCCTTCTAGATGACATCTTCTCCCCAGACCTGTTTCTCTTCACAAGCTAAAAACTCTCACACTGCAGTAGGGATGCCCCCTTTCCACCCACATCTCCTGTGAGCTGTCCTACCAACTCAGTGGCCTTCTCAGACTCAGGCACTTGTGAAGTCCTCATTAGAGAAGCTTCAGAGCTTAATTAACAGAGACTCAGACAGAGATATTAAAAAGGGTACCTACAGCAAGAAGCTGTGCAACTGAGAGTCTGTGAAAGGCTGTAATTTTTAGCATAACCCAATAAAGTGCTTAAGCAGTGTGGTTTTTATCAGGATGCTGTTCCGCTACACACAGGCCACTTAAGAGAACTGGATGTCTGGTCCGATGACATTTTCATTCTAAAATTGGGTCAAATAGAAATATAGTGATGGATGGTTACATTTCTTAAGCTTAATTATGTCTTTTGTGTGATACAAATGTATTACTCTTCTGCAAACTTTTGTTTTCCCAGTAACTAGAACTTTGAGCCTTTTTCTTTTACGATCATCATAAGTTTTTTATTGTTTAGCTCATCAGACATTTCTCTGAAATTACATATCTGCTCTCTATATTCCCTGAAAGGCCATGAATGATAAAGCTAGCTGGATCTTATAATTCTAGACATTCATCATATTTCCTTTTTATTTCATGCAGTGTTTCTTACAATTCTTCTAAGTATCTTTAGAATCATCTAGTGCTGACTTACACTGAACTTAGCATCAAAGTCAATCACTTGCAAGGTGTGTTATATGCCAGCTCTGTGCTAGCAGTGTTCTAGATACTGAGAAAATTGTGGTAGATAAAAGTATTTGTAGAGATCCAAGATGGCTGATTGATAGGTAGCACGATAGAGAGCCTCTCTGAGAAAAACAACTCAGATGCTAGAATCTGACACCATGGAGAAGACCAGATGAAAGGAGAGGAATTCTCGCAACCCAGAAGAAACTGAAGAAAAAGAAAAAAAATAAAATAAAAAAAGAAGAAGTGTGGATGGAGGGCTGGAGCTGGGCATACTCCAGTAGCTGTGCTGGGTGCGTCTTAGAGTCCGGGGACTCACAATTGAGCTGAGGTCGCATCCCTGCTGAGAGCGGGGGTTGGTGAGCTCGAGACCCTTGGCAGGAGGAGGCACTGCAATGGAGAGTTGAGACGGCAAGCTGAGCTGCACGGACTTTGGTGAGTGCTGGGAACTGGATTCCCCAGAGCAAGATCACTGGCTAGATGACATGCTGGATTTGGGCAGGACAGGCTTGAATCAACAGCTGAGGTGGCTTCAGTTGGTGGCTCCTGACCCAAAGTGGATTGGTGAGATCTGCTTGGGCTGGGCCATGCCCTTGGTTGGGACCCAATAGTCAGGGACGAGGCTGTCCCAAACCTGTGACATCTGCAGGGCACACACGAACATACTGAAGACACTCACTGGTTGAGAGGGGAGGGGACGGTCCACATCACCCATGCATGCACCTCACAGACCAGCAACAAACAGGAGAGGGAAGCTCACCCTAGCCAGTAAGCTGCAGAGGGACTGTAAGCAATACATAAAGGTCCTGTGACCTCCACCATTCACCTGTCTGAAAGAAACCAGAAACATGACAAGACAGAGAAACAACAAAAAGCCTCCAACCATCGACCCAGGGAAGCCCAGAAGAGGTAAATACAGAAGAGATTGAGGGCAGCAAACATGCAATATCAGACATAGCCTCATTGGAAATAAATACTTCCGTGACCTCATCGACAAATTTAAATCTGAAATTCTAACTCAGGTGAAGCAAGATATAAGAAGATTAATAAAAGAAATGCTGGGTACTCCTCAAGAAAACACAATGGAAGAATGGAGGAACCTAGAGAAAGGAGAGAAGCCTTTGATGAAGAATATAAAAAAATCTAGAATCCATGAAACAGATCCAAAGAGAATATCAGGAAATTAAAAACTCCATAGAAATCTGGCAAAACTTCTTAACAGAAACTAAAGACAGACTTTCGAAACTTGAAGATAGATTTGCAATGTATGATTGTGAAAGGAAGGATCTCTTAAAAATAACAAGGAACCCGGAAGTAACGATGCAAAGGCTAGAAGATGACAAGAGGATTTATAACTTAAGAATAAAAAATGTGAATGAAGAAGCAGGGACAAATACAAATGAAATAAAAAGGCTATTCACAGAAATAATTAAGGAAAACTTCCCAAGCATAGGAAATGGAAGTGGGTGTTCAGATATATGAGGCATACAGAACTCCAGCCAGCTACAACCAAAACAGATATATACCCAGACATATAATAGTCAGGATCCCAGAAATCCATCACAAGAACAGAATATTGAAAGTGGTCAGAGAAAAGGAACAGATTACCTATAAAGGAAAACCCATCAAAATCACAACAGACTTCTCGACACAAACTATCAAATCAAGAAGAGCTTGGAGCAAAGTATTCCAAGCCCTGAAAGAATATAACCTCCAAGCTAGATTGATGTACCCTGCAAAACTATTGCTCAAAATTAATGGAGAGACAAGATATTTCCATGACAAAGAGGAACTGGGGGAGTTTGTAACCACCAATCCAAACCTGCAAAGAATACTGAAGGACATTCTAGAGAGAGAGAAGAAAATCACCAGGATTCCAGGAACAGTGGCAGAAAGGCTTCATTGAAAGGGGCAGACAGTGGAATGAAGGAGAAAAGTAAACAACAATGACAGAAAAATAGCATAGCAGAGATGAGGCAGAGAAGATTGGCTACATCGCTGTTTTGTCTTGACTGATTTTATTCGAATCTGATATGCTTGGGAGTATCAAGTCTGAAAGTAGAGGTAACTACTCTGAAGATGATAAGATTCAATAGCATACCCATCCTGGTTTCATTATTAACTGCCTTTGAAGTCCTATAATGTCTCCAATGTTTGGTTTTTATTAATAGTGTTATTTACTGCTATTTAATAATACTATGTCTGACAACATAGACAATTTTATTGAAAATAATAAGAGACATCATAGTAACTACCGTAGATTACCTAGTATTGTGGTTTTATATGTCCTTTTCATTTCATATTTCTCTAGGAATTTGTATTGTTGATGTGTTTTGGTTTGTTTTTCCCTCTAATACAGAAAGGCTAAGTATACATGTAGAGATGTATGCATGTGTAGAACTTCTAAACAGTTTACAAGAATTGATTATAGTTATTGTAAAAAAAGAGAAAGGATAGGAAAATATTCTAAAGGATATAACTGCATATATGTTTGAGTGTGTAGGATTGATGACCATATTACTAAGTTTGTGTTGTATAGATGAACAGAGCTGATTACAGTCTCATTGTTTAAATGTCTACTTTGTATGATTTACTTTTGTAACTTGAACAACTACTTCTAGGAGAAAAATATGTAATTGTCAACTAATGATTTCTTACTTTTTTTTTTTTGAAATTTTGTATTATTTCTATCCTCTTTCTGTTTCATTTTTTTTCTTTAAAAAAAGGTACTTGTGGTACATCATGGAATTTGCATTTCAGTCAAACTGACAATAATCAAATGGCCATACAATAAACATACCACTAATATTGTGATATGTGTGCTAAAGGAAAAATATGATTAATTGAACACTTAACTTCCCGTAGCCACAATTTTATCAGTTATAATTCTGTCTGTGAAAATCTATTTCAGACTGTTAAAAAAAAACTGATCATAAAAATGAAATAAACAAGCATTTTACAAATGCTATTAAGTAGATTGTAATGTCTGTTTTTCATTTGCTGCCTGATACCCCTCTCTTACAGTAACACAACACATTGTGGATATCAAGAGATGGTCACATGATCCAGCTGAGTCTTTCTCAGGCTCTTTCTATTGCTGCTGAGAGGTTTTGCCTTTGTGGGTGATGGAATAAAGGGACTGTGAGTCTGGGCTGCTGTTGTTTATGGTTTGCCTTGGTGCTCCTAACTCCTCATTGGTACCTCTGGACTCAGACAAAATGAAACTAGCAGACAGGAATGGAGAAGAGGCCAATAAACAGAATTCCAACATGAGAACTCTAATTCCAGAAACCCACAAGACAAGTTGAGTTTAGGAGACTTTAAACTCCTATACCAATTTACGTGAGTCTGAGTCCATTTCTGTCACTTGTTAATGAGTCTACTATAAGATAGAAACAAGCAATGTTGTAAATATGTCTTAGGGTGGATCATTCCATTTAGCCAAGAATATCTTAGAATGAATTCCTGAAGTTTTGAGTTTCTTGGTTAGATTCCTTGACACAATTTTTCATTATACTAAATAATTTAATTCTTTTATCAAAGTAGTTATTTACGAGCAATGTTCAGTAGGAATCTAACCAAGGAGCATTGCCAAAGTTGCAGTATTTTTTCCTACTGAACATTGCTTGTAAATAACCAGTTTTAAGATACGCAGGAAATTTTTACTCAATGACCAAAAAAAATGGAAAAAAAGGAGATCATCTTCTAGAGGCACCTTCTTCTTGAGCAAGGCTGGAATCTGGAATTTTTTAGTGGAACTAAATTGTCAGGAGGAAGTACAAGCTATCATCTCTGAGGCATTTGCACCTATGAGCAGACGATAATGGGCATCCAGCTTTATTTATTTATTTAGTCTTTTTGAGACAAGGTTCAGTTTGCAGTTCAGGCTGGCCTTGAACTCACTTTATAGTCCAGGGTGGCCTCAAATTTGTAGAGATCCTCACCCATCTCCACAAAGCACTGTTTAGTCTTTCTGGGCAGGTCTATGGACAGGAGCAGTCTGCACTCTTTCATAGGAGAAAGAAGGCTTTTCTCTTCTTCATGGGACAGGAAGGGATCTGATAAAGAGAAGCCCTAAAGGCTTAAATGCTAAAGGATTTAAGAGGGTAGATTATCACTTCTCGGCCTTTTGGCTAAGATCAAGTGAAGAGGGTAGATTAGGATTAACTTGTTGAGATTCTGTTAATCTTCCCAGCAGAAGTAAAAGACCCCAAAATTAGAGCACTAGAGAGAGCATGGCAGGGATCTGGGCACCAGCTTTGGCAGAACCACCAGATCACATCAGGTGGTAGAACTGAGAACAGAGGGCTCATCCTTCATTGCATATATAGCAGAGGTGACTCAAGGACCAGTGTACACACAGGCTGACAATGACCCTGCAGGGAAGGATGCAGTACCTCAGAGATGAAGGGAGAAGGGCCTTGGGCTTCAGGGTCAGGGTCAGCCACCAAATTAGCTTTCCACCCATTAGCCATTTCTTCTGGGATCTGTTCAGATACAATGTTTTTGGGAAGAGGAAGTTGATGGAAAAGTATGTTTTCACTATCCAAACTTCTCTTTTATATACAAGTAAGACTCCTGACCAGAAAAATCAAGGTCCCTACTGTTGATTACAAGCAAGGTGTTGCTTAAGAAAGCCATTTAAACTTTCTGAAAGTTAGCTTTTTCATATGTAAAATGCAGATAGAAATAATAATTACTTTACAAGGTTGTTGAGGGGACAAAATGACATAACAGGAAATGAAAAGCTATACTGATACCAATGCACACTCAGTAAATGACAGAAAGATACTGTACATATCCAGCAACTGAGCTGGTGTGAAGGTCACCATCCAGAAATTTACTTGCGTGGTGACAAGAAGTTTGTGATGGGGTGGCATGGATGAGCATTGCTTTGTCTAGCCCCAATATCTGCTACTGAAGTGGGCTCTGGATGAGGCAAGAGGCAAAGGGCAGGGAAAGAAGCCCAAGTGTTGCTGACCTTCTCAGGAGCTAATTCAGGGAGTGTCCATGGCCATACTAGATGAACCTAAATATGCTGCTCAACAATCCCAAAGGCAGGTGACATAACAGGGGTGATGAAGAAAGGTCATCCTTTCCAAATGACTTCCTCTCCCAGGATCTTCTCCGAGGTTCAGATTCTGGTCTGGAAACAAACACTGTTCCCAAATGTGTACTGAATTACCCTCTTCACATTTTTGATCAGCTTGGATGATCTATTCTTTTTACTTCTTGCTAATGCAGTAAGTCAGATTGTAGTTTTAGTCCCATTTTTTTATATTAGTGAGGCTGAGTGTTTTTTACATGTTTATTGGCCATTTGTGTTTTCTTTTAGATTTCCATTCATTGACTTACATGACAAAGAGTCATATTTGGAGTGACTTTGACCCTAGCACTTACTCTGGCTGCTCCTCTTATATTTTGTTTACCTTTTAAACTTCAAACTTCTGATTAGTCTATTTAATTTTTAAGATTGTATAATATTTCAGGGTACACATATACTTTATCTTCCTTTACTAAATTCCTGGCAATATGTAGAATTCTTTCATCTTTTAGAACCACCATGATCCAGATCTGAAAATGAAAACTAAAACTATCCAGTTCGTATTTCATCTCAACTTGAAATCACTCCAGGTTAATTGAAAATTACTCACTTCATAGTACTTATGTTTCTGCCTCTCTGCAGAACATCATAGGTGGCAGACTGCTGAAGAAGGAAGTTCAAGAAGTTCAGAGGCCTAGATTTAGGATTTGAAAATCCCGCTTACATCCCTCCACAAGCTTTCATACAACTTTCAGCAAATCATTTGGTCTTCCTCCTTGATAAATAGGGCCAGGGAGGAGTTTGAGCCACATCAGTGATTTTTCAGCTCTGGCTATTAATTAGAATTATTTGAAATACTTTTTAAAAATACTGTTTAAAAAAAAAGAAAAAAAGCTAGGCCAGTTCACCAGACTCTTCAGGATGGGACTTTTGCATCATGTTTTTTTTTTTTTTTCTTTTAAGTGCTTTGGGTGGCATCACTGAACCTGATGGTCTCTGACATTCCTTCTAGAAAAAATTTCAAAGATTCTAGAATACATTAAATTTGGACCTTGTCTCAAAGTTTGTAATTGTTAACATATTAAAATGGAAACTCTACTCCATTTTTCCACAAAACACAATAGAGTTTAGACCTGGCTTAAAGGGTTGTTCTGGAGAATACTCATTAGTGGCCAAAACCATTCATGAATTTTCCCACTTTTCCCTGTCCTATGCTGTTTATGACTTTAAATGACACATGATTATAGACATTTGTTGAGCTGAAAAATACCTGAATAGAGAGCAGTGAGGGAATGGACAATTGGTTGTGTGAATCACTAACCCAGAGGACAACCAGCAATCACTTTTTCTATTTCTATTTTGAAGGTAAAAATACAAATAATGTCAGGTATTGTGGCACATGCGTGTAATCCAGCGCTCAGGAGGCTAAGGCAGAAGAATTGACATGTGTTTGAGGCTAGTGTGGGATACATGGAGAGTTTACATAGCGAAACCCTGTCTCAGAGCAAAACAAAACAAAAGACCCACAATTATGTGTATTTAGAAGATGTAAAGTGGGCTATGCAGACATGGTCATCAATGAAGAGGAAAGTATGATAGGATTATAGTAAAACACATATCAAAGAGACAGTTCTTTAATCAATTAGTAGCCATTCAATCAATCAATCAATTAATTATGAATTATAAACATATTTCACCCAGAAAGGGTTTAACAGTTGACAAGAACAATATATCCAGCATAGGATCTGGTCCACATTTATTAATAAAATATGATATCTCTGATGAAGAAGGGACTTAGAATACTATTGGGAAGAAAAAACCCCTAACACACAAAGATATTCTATAACGTCTATGTGAAATGCATAGTAAAGACTTCAACAGTCTCCAAGAGAAGCAGCCTCACCTTGAATTTCAAGTGAGGAATATTTGTGAGCCTTCTGTGTGATTATTTAGGAACATAATCATTGAAAAAAGTATGAGACGGTGCTTTGATCATGAAAACATGAGCTTCGTTTTTAGATCAAACTAGCATTTTCTTTTAGGTGGTTATAGATCTTCTGTGCAGTGTCAATAACACATACAGAGGTTGCTCCAGTGTGAAGTTTGATTTGCCAGGCCACAGACACAGAAACTTGAGGTCACAGCACCAAAGATTTGGGCGTTTCAGTTCAGGAACCATATTCAGCTTGAAAGAATGTGCCAGTGTTCTTTGAAGTTGAGTTTATATAACTTCACATTTCAAAGAGAAATATGTTTCTCCTCTCAATGAAGTCAAATGCTTTAGAAGTCTGATTTTTAAACTCTAGTCTTTTTTTAAAATTGATTTTGGTAGAACTGAAGAGTCCATATAACATTTAGATTGTTTTAATAATAGAATCCCAGGGAGGCTGTGAAGCTCATGATTCCAGGGCCTCTGCAAAGCCCCAAAGACAAAAAGATGAGGACAAACTCACCCTGCCCTGGAGCAGCTCATTTCTAGAGAAACCAACAACTGGGAGAAGGTTAGGGAAGACAGCTTTCAAAATGCTGTCTAATGCGTCTTTCATTTTGTGATAGCAGGACCATCTCTCTGGTCTTCACTGATCCCAGAAGAAATCGATGATTATTGGATTTTTCTGTATATATTATCTACTCAGATATTTTAAAAATTGTTTTGGAATAATATACATCACACAAAATTTATCATTTTAATTGCCTTTTGCTTTTTTTTTTTTTTTTTTTTTGAGTCAGGGTCTCATTATGTAGTTCAAGATGGCCTTGAACTCACTGTGTAGCCCAGGCTGGCCTCAGACTCACAGTGATCCCTCTGCCTCAGCCTCCCAAGCACTGGGCTTATACATGTGTGCCACCATGCCTGGACCATCTTAATCACTTTTAAGTATACAGTTCAGGGGCTTTAAATCCATTTACATTGTTGTGTTAGTGTCACCACAATCCCTATCCCCAGAATTCTTCCCATCTTGCAAAGTGAAACTCCACACATATTAAACAGTAGTTCCCTATTCTCCTTTGCTCTAGTCCATGGCAATCACCATTCTACTTTCTGTCTCTACAGAATTTGGCTTTTCCAGATATCTCATCTGAGTGAGACCCCTTAGGATCTGCCCTTTCATGATTAGCTTATTTTACTCAGTATAATATTCTCAAGGTAGATTTTATAAAAAAAGAATTTATACTTTGAATTGTCTTATAAGCAACCCCACTGTAAGTGTTCCAGCTAAGGTATTACAGTTTGCAGAGCTTACTAGAAAGTTGCTTCTTCTGGTGGCCAAGAGAAGTGTTAAATGCATTTTTCACAGAGTTGCAAGGAGTGGGCATCAATCATGGTTTGTCTGGTACCATCTATGGCACTGCAAGCTCTCACAAGCACCTGCCTGGTCCTAAGAACTGTGGAAGTCGAGCAGCTCCTCCCTACGAGGGCTGCAGAAAAGCAGCCGGCCTGACTCAGAGCTGCTGCCAGCCCCCGGCCCACGCGGGCTCTGCACTTGATTACGGGTGTGAGTTCCCATCTGGTATGTGGGTTTCTCAGTAGGAATGGAAGAATCAGGCTCTCCATGTCACATGTTGCTATTATTTTATTTAACACTTGTCATACAGCCAGCGCTGCACCAAGCACAGCACAAAACCTGGAATTATTCGATATGCTCCTTTATTTGAGCAATGTTTCTGCCAAATTGGTTTTAGGGGATTCCTACCCATGCATTCAAAAGTAGCTTCAGTTCCTAATGCCTTTCAAATGCAGTCTTGATTGTTTAAAATCTGTATTTTAAAATAAGTTCCATTTCAATGTCTTTAGACAAATTTCTCTATACATCATTAAGTTTTTATTTTGCAGGAAAATATATATCTCCATATCTCAGTGTGTTACTGTGTGAAGTAAAGTGGTTGTTTCTATAACATAAAGTGGTGGTTTTAACTGAAAGTTAGCTTGTGATTTGAATCACAGTCTATGCATTGGACCTTAATAAATAGAAAGTGGAGTATTTTTCATAGGAACACTGCTCCAAGGTGCATAATTTTACTGTGACACCTTCCAATTTTGTAATCCTTTAACATAAAACAAAGTCACAGTATTTATGAATATTTGTCATAGACATAATACCTGCCTTTTTCATATGCCCTTTAAAAGACTCCTCACTTCCTCCCTAGACTCCTGGGAGTACTGGATTATTCAAGTGCCTCATCCCTTCAGCTGCTGGACAGGAATTCATTTCTCCAGTAAGGAGCCTCAGCCTGAAGCAAGCAGAACACCTTCTGAGGGATGTAAGTGGTAGTCCTTGATCTGCACCCTTTGCACACCCTGCTGCCCTGCTGGGTGCAAAAGCAGAAGCAAAAGCTGGTTGCAAAAGAATTGCCTTAACTGAATTCCTCCACTCTTGGTAGATTTGGCTTTGCAGTCTATTATGTAAAACTAGCTGATAGAACTAGCTTTATTTAAAAATGTACACAGTCTCCTCCCAGTCATTTGAGAATGCCTTATTCATGCTATAAAGAAATGCTGGGTACTGGGTTAGGTCTTTTGGATGCACCCAGATGCACCAGAGAGAGAGTCCTTGTCCTGAAGAAGAATTATTGTAGTATAAGGTAGGACATAGATATATGGTATGGGAGAAAGATATAGGAATTCAGAAGATGGGCCCATTTCTGAACTTAGAAGTCACAAGGGAAGAATAAAAATTTACAGCCTTTCTTGAACACACTTTGTTAGGCACTATATATACATGATACATTTTAGTCCTCATGACTATGACGAGGCAGTATATTTTCAGTTCAGAAATCAGAAGAATGAAATTTGTCCCCTTCTGTTTGCTCAGCTTTCATGGTTTTTACTGCTCTATTCTATATTGATTATGCCTTTTGCTTTGTATACCTACCCCTGAGTCACCCTATGCCCCAGCTTCCCAAAAGAAGAGAGCTTGGACAGCGTCAGTCACCTTTTACTAGATTTGAGATGTGTTTACATTTGCACAAGAAATTTATGACACAGGATATGAAATATATATATATATATAAATGTATACATGTATTTTTTAAAAAAGAATGTGTTTCTGAGAATGATAGTTTATTTGGAAGTACATAATTGAGCCCTTTGTATGTTTGCATAATTCTTCCTTCCTGATGTGGTTCCCATTGCAAAAGAAAAAAAAAACTGAGTTTATTTGGAAATTTACTAAATATTTGCTAGCATTGGGGAAAGAGGCAAAGCTATAACAGAGAAGCACACTTGTGCAGAGAAAGCAGCTGTCACAATGCAAGATTCGAACCCAGGCTTTCTACCTCCACATCTAGCTGGCTTAAGACCTGAGAAGAGACATTTCAGCTAATCAAAGTTTGACTCATCAAAGCTAGAATTCACCTTTCTCCATGCTCTGGTCTATCACTTTAGCACCTTTGTCATGAGACAGAGAACATTAACCTGGGAAAAGACCTCGGTCTTGTAGCATATGTACACATACTTTGATTGTAACTCAAAAATAGATTGCCCTGGTTTCGTTGAAGCTGCCTCTCTGCTATTCCTGCTACTGCTTGACCTGTAGTGTTTTTTAAAGAAAAAATGTATGTTGCTATCCCAGAAGCCTTAAGGTTTCAGGCACCAGGCCCTTCAGCTGGAGCAGAGGTAGAGGCCCCTACCACAGAGGCTGCCACTCAGGCACAGGCATTGAATATAAGACTTCACAGAGTTAACCACTGCTGGCATCTGGCTTTCCATTGTAATCATTTTACTCCAAGACATAGCATGATTTTAGGTAGTTCTACTTTCATGCTTCTACTACCTATTAAACAAGGTTTAATGTAATCTGGAGATACAGATGGAAAGAAGGCTTAGAAGTTAGGCCATATGCATTTCAAGACTATGACTTACCTGGCATATACCTGTAACCCAGCTATGTGGGAGGCTGAGACAGAAGGATTACAAGTTTAAGGCCCACATGGGAAATTTAGTGAAACCCTGCCTCAAAATTAAAAAAAAAAATAGAATCAAAGGACTGGAACATTCCTTATTTGTCTGGCACTTATGACACCCTGGGTTCAATACCCAGTCCAAAAAATAAAAGACTAAGTTTTGTCTGAATTATTCCAAAGTTGATATCTTTTTCAAAACTAACAAAGAAAAATAAGAAATTTCTAGTCTAATTCACTATGACATGACTAAAATATGTTATTACCAATTTATCTGAATGTACAGAATGATAAATATCAAACCTTGGCACACATATTTTCAGTGTGTGTACAGATGAATAAATGGGTGGTGGTCTAAGAACCTTGCCAGACCCAAGTGACAGGTTTCTCTGGGTTAACTCTAATTTTGAATCTTTATGATAATAATGGAAGCACAAGAATTAGAAAGTAGTTGAAAGCTTTTTCTGCTGTATTAAACATCTTTGCATGATATCTGCACTGGATTCTGACCTCAGCTACTGTGGCTTCTTTACTCCTTGTCTTCCTGCCCCTCCTCCAGTATCTTCTATCTGGACCATGAATTTTGAACTTTTTCAAGGACCAATCACAAGGTTTTGTCATAAAGGTGAATCTGTGCTCATGCACAAGGGGACATTCTTTAAAAGGGAGCTATTATGAACACTTAATTTCATTTCTCTTTTCTATTTTCTCTTTTTTTCTTTCTTTCTTCTAGAAGTATTTTAAATTAGAAATGATTTGTTACTCTACTGTTAAAAAAGCATGACATGAAGCAAATATTATTCTTAGCAAATGTTCTTATTTAAAAGGTCAAGTATCTATATGTATCTAATATTTAACCATTTATTTTCTACATGATGTGATGATATGATTATGGATAGCAAGAGACAGCTTTTAAGATTTATATCTTACATCTCCATATAATCAGTTCCTTTATGTGTAAATCCTTTTGTCTTCACATGAAAGTGTTTGCACCTGACAATGTGAGCTGCTCTCATGGGATATGATCTTAAGAAATTATATACATTGCTTTTGGGCCCCTTTGAGCACTTGAGATTTTATTTAACATCAGCAAACCTTTGTTCCCTTAAATTAGCTCATTAAAAATCTATTTTAATGAGAATAATCAAATATTTAAATATGCAAGGAAAATAGAACAAGAAATAGTATTGAATCAATCGTTTCTGCTAGTACATTTCCTTAGTGTTTACTTTTAATATATGAGTTATTTTCTTATATGTTTCTATTTTAAATGACCCATATAATTATGATATTGTGTTGGGTCTATATGTGCCAAGTATCCAGATGATGAATACAAAATTTTATAATAAAAAAATACTTGCAGACATACCTTCAATGTGATGAGTTTTGACTATAGAAAATATGTTGGTAAGCTTTATCTACATCAGTAATTATTTGTTCCCTTCAGAAAGGTACATAGCCTGTCAAAACACTTGAATTATTTTTAGTCTGTAAATAAATCTAATGAAGCAAATACTTTTTTGATCACAGTTTGGCAACAGGTGACATCTTTAGTATAAAAAGAGTAAGTCTGTTTTTGATGTATTTTTTTAAATAGGATAGGTTGGCCTATAAGTACTTTTTTCTGTTTCCAAAATAGTAATTTATTGTATTTTAAAATTTTGATTCAAAAAATGTAAAATCAGATAAGAAAATCAGTTTTATCTTTACTAGATAAATTTTATGCTAAACATAGCAGGTAACACACAAACTTTGTAGTAGTTGACTACCAGTGTAGAACAGGTTTTAATAAATAGTGAAAATGTGTGAGCTGCATAGTTTGCAATCTAAATGCTATTCATTTATTGAAAATATTAGAGTTGTTAGAATCTATACTGTGCCAATTATGATCATTTGTACAGTTTTTTCTTACAAAACAATAATATTGTTGCTGTATACAAATAAACATAGATCAATGGATTAGAATTGAGACCCCAGAAATAAATTCATGTGTCTGTATCTAACTGATTTTCAATAGCATTCAAGAACATACAATGAGAAAAGAATAATCTTTTCAGTGTTGTTTAGAAATAGCTAGATAACCACATATAAAGAAATGAAGTTGGATCTTTACCTCACACCATAGACAAAAATTAATCCAAAATGCACTAAAGAACTTATCTTAAGAACTAAAACTATAAAACTCATAGAAGAAAACATAGAAATAAATATTTGTAATCTTAGATTTGGCAATAAATCTTAGATATTATAACAAAAACATAAACAACAGAAGGAAAATAGATAAATTTAGTGCTACCAAAACTAAATAACTTTTGTGCTTCAAAGGAAACTATTGAGAATTTGGAAAGACATCCTATAAAATGAGAGGTAGTATTTGTCAATTGTATATTTGGTAAGAAACTGTTATGTTTGTGATTTTAAATGTTTCTCAAAAGCTCATGTGTTGAACATGTGGTCCACAGCTGATGGCACTATTTGGTGGTGATAGAATCTTTGAGTAAATAGAATTTAGACAATGGAAGTTAGATGTCTGGGAATGTACTTCTAAAAAGAATGTTTGGATACTGGCCTTTTCACTTTCCTTGTTTGCTTCTCAGCCACCTTGAGGTGAAAAGTTTCCTCTATAAGGATCTCTGTATTAGCTTTCCCATCACTGGGGGAAAAATACTCAATATCCACAAGTTAAAGGAGAAAAAAGGTTTATTTTTTTTGGCTTATGGTTTCAGAATTTCAGTCAATATTCAGCTGAATTCATGGCAGAAACAGCATGGCAGAAAGACCAAGGAAAACTGCTCAACACATCAAAACCAGGAAAAGAGAGAGAGATTGAGTTCTAGGTTATCTTTCCAGTGACCTGAACTTTCTTACTAACTCCTACTTCTCAACAGCATAGTAAGCTGTGAAGAAAGTCGTAGGACTAATTTACTGATAAGTATAGTCCCTCCAACAATCTAATCACGTTCCAAAAGCTCCACCTCTGAACACAAGACTTTGGGGGAAATATTTTAGATTTGAACCATAACATTTCTCTCCTGGCCACCAAAAAGGCTCATATCTATCTCATTACACAAAATGCATTCAGTCCATCCCTAAGAGTTGCCAAAGCCTTAACAGTTTTAACATTGCTGAAAATTCCAAGATGACCCTAAGACTCAAGGCAAACTCTTAGCTTTGAACCCCTATAAAAATAAAAAAGAAAGCTAAATATTTCCAATATACTATGGCATAGGGTAAACGTCCCAATTCAAATGGGAAAAATAGAGGGATGGAAAGAAATTGGACCAAAGCCAGTAGGATAAACATTAACTTTTGAAGCTCTATGTCTAGTACCTATGGCAGGGTTGTGGTGAGATGTGAACTCCAAAGAGTTTTGGCAGCCCAGCCCTCTATGACCTTGGAGGTTGCAGCTCACATGACTTCTGTCTTGGGTTGGCTTCACTTCTGCCTGCAGTTTTCCTGAGCAGATGTTCCACATTCCTGGCATCTCCAACTTCCTGCACTCCCCACTGAACATTTAGCTTCACTCTCATGACTCTACATACTGCCTTTTCAGGTACACACTGCCAGACTTCCCAGGCCTTCTTTTGAAATGTGAGTGGAGGCCTCCATGACATCATAACTCTTTCATTCTACATGCTTGTAAAACCAGCACCACATAGATGAAGCCAAGGTCTGTCACCAGCTTAAACAGTAACCAGGTCCCCTTAGATCATGGCTGCAGAAGTCACTGAATGCATGAGTGGCTGAGCACTGTGAAGTGAATCCTAGACTGCCCTTCTCATGCAAGGGGCCCAGGGGCTCTTTTCTCAAATGAAAGCTTTAAGATTTTTGTACACTTGAGCTTGTGAAGGATAGGGTCTTGCTGATTCCTAAGGTGTCCTCAACCATCATTCCTGTTGCCCTGATGCAAAGTAATTGGTTTCTTTTTAATGCTAATCTTTTTTTTGGCAACCATGTTCTCCTTTTCCCCAGCTATGCATGTGCTTCCTTTTTGGTGAAACTACAAGCTTTTCATATCCTTTATTTTTGTTCCTTATTTTCATTGTGATATGACTAAAGCACCCTGAAGCACCCATTCCAAAACTTGAACATTGGGATGCCTTGAGAATCTCCCCACCAGCGTAATTAGTTTACTACCTTTAAATTCAGTCTCACACAATGTTTTGGGACATAGACCAAATGTAGAGAATTCTTTGTGAGAATGTCACATGCATGACCTCTACTCCAATTTTCAATAGAGTTATCTTTCCTAACTAAAATCTGATGAAACTGGCCTTTAACTGTCAGCATTTCTATGAGCATTTAGATGTCTGTGCTCTGATCAAAATTTCTCATCAGCCTCTGCTTATAGCATTTTAAACATCTGCAAACCTTTCCAAACTCTTCCCAGAAAGCAGTCCCAAAGCTTTCTAAACCACACAATTAGGTATAGTCATATCTGTGACCTTACTCCTGGAGCCATTTTTCTGTATTAGCAACTTTTTTTTTTCAACACCAAAGAAAACTGTTTAATATCTAGCACATTCCTCATATGCAAACTTCTATTTCTTTTGATTTTTATCTCCCATTTTCTCACATGTATTGAACCATACAATAAAGATGTTTACATTTTGTTAATTTGTACCATGAATTTCCCATTATGTCTTTTTTTTTTAAATATAATTTTATCTGTAGTACTGGGAATTGAACTCAGGGCACTTGCATTCAGCTATAGCCTTTTTTTCTTTTCTTTTTTTTAAAGACAGGGCCTTCACCTTCAGGTGACTATGTTTTTACAGTCCTTTATTCCTTTTCTTTTTTGTTTAGTTTTGTTTTTTGTAAACAGGGTCTCATTATGTAGTTTAGGCTGGCTGTGAACTTAGCAATTCTCCTGCCTCAGCCTGAGTGCTGGGGTTACAGGCATGTGCCACCATACCCTGAATCCCTTTTTTAATTTTGAGACAGGGTCTCATCAAGTAACTAAATTGTCCAGGCTGGGCTCAAACTTGTTGACTGCCTCAGCCTCCTCAAATGCTGAGATTATACACAGATCCCACTGTAAACATTTAAATGGCTGCACAATAATCTACCATGTGAATATACCATACTTTTATCTAATCATTTCTATGCTGCAATCAGAATGATAACATAGAAGAATATGCAGAAAGAAGATAACCACATAAAGAGTGCCTGTACAATTAATTATAAGCTAGCTCTAATTAACTGTGCTCTCTGCTTTTGTTTGCATTTTTGTTTGTATGCAAGTGCAGAAAGAAGACTACAATAAGAGAGGTTATTTCCAGAGCTTTGACCTTGTAAGAGAAAAAGCTTCTTATTCAAGATCTTCCTAGAATCTCAGAAAATGTATTTTAAAAATATGTGAACAACAAGCGAAAGGATGCCACTTGGTAGAAATACAGCACCTAACTAAATTTTTACATTTGTTACTTTAAAGAGAGCCAGGAATGGTGATCCACACCTGTAATCTCAACACTCAGAAGGCTGAGGCAGGGTTGCCATGAGTTCAAGGATAGCCTGGCCTACATGACTCGACCCTGTCTCAAAAAAAAAAAAAGTTTAAAGAAAACAGTCTTCTCATTAAACATTTGAGTTAAAATAGAACTACAATGCAATACCGTATGTAGGTTATAATCTTTCAAAGAATTAGAATATGAATAATCCCTATTAACTATAACCTTTAAAAACTATACCAATTCCTAAACCATAACTTGATTCAGGAATATATTTTCTACTGTTATCCTGCCCATCATAGGTATAAGTTTGTTAGAAAACATTTCATTCCCCTGGCAGTTGAACTGTCCCTTCCTCAGGATTCCCTCAGCCCTATGCTGTGCTTCTCAAATTTTTTGTTTTTACAGTTCTGGGGATTGAACTCCACCTCTGCCACATGCTTGACAAGTATTCTACCACTGAGCTACATCCCTATTTGTTTTCACCAAACTGACAGAAATTGTGTTTATTCATGGCACACAATGTGATGTTTGGTGTCACCTCACATATTATTACTGGGTGGCTGTCTTTCTGAGAGTCTCTAAGCTTCCAACATCAGTGTCCTTTGCCTCTGCAACCCACAGAGGCTGGGAGGGCTCAGCACACAGCATACACTGGGATAGCTCACTTTACCCAAAAGTTGAATTTGAGGGGTAAAACAAATTATTTGTAGTAACTGTACTTGCTGCCCCATTTTAAGTAAATTTTAAAAAATAACATAATAGATATCTAATCTTTTATGAGAGCTTTGCTGAATGCTTTGTGGCAAAATAATGTGCTAAGTGATTATAAACACTAATTCTTAGCCAGACATGGTGATACATGCCTGTAATTTCAGCACTTGAGAGGCTGAGGCAGGAAGACTGTCATGAATTCTAGGCCAGCCTGGGCTATGTGTAACCAGTCCCTATCTAAAACAAAAAACCAAAGTAAAAACATACAAAAAAACAACCCTCCCCACACAAAGCACATTAATTCTTAAACAGAACAGAGAGACAGGTGGTACATTTGTAGACAAACTGTAATGGATTAAGTTGAACATTTGCTGAGCCCTATACATTAGGTCAGATGATGAACTAGCACTGGGGAAACAGCAGAGAACAGGATTTAAATGCTGCTTGATGTGAAGTTTATTTACAACTGGATTTTGCTATGATTATATACATATCAACATTCTGGATTCACAGACCACATACTTTAATATAGTGAGTTTATACCTCAAATGGACCCATTCTTGGTACTAATAAAAATTTAAGACTGAAAAATTCAAGTTCAGAATCTGATGACTTCAAGGTTAAATTCACCCTATAGTGTCACTTGACTTTTGCTGGTTTCACTCAACCCATGAGGCTCTGTTCCTCAAAAGAAAAATTCTCAAGATTAAAAAACTATAAAAGGAATTAGAAATAGACTATGGGAGGCTGATGGAGAGGATCATAAATTCAAGTCAGTTTGAGCCACTTAGCGAGACCCTGTCTCAAAAAAAAAAAAGAAAAAAAAAAAGGCAGGGGATGTAGCTCAGTGTGAAAGTCCTGAGTTCCTTCTCTGGTAGAGTCAAAACAAAAAGGACTTTGGCTTGTTGGTATCTAAGTGAAGTGGAAAAACCCAGGTAAAGGATGAAGCTTCCAGGTACCACTGCATCACACAAATCACATCACATCACATAGTTGCCTCCTACCTACTGTGCTGCTTTGAATTTTACTCACTTTTTAGATTCAGACACATGAGGTAACATGCAGTGTAAGCATGAAAAAAGAAAAAAGGAAGGCAGTGAGGAGGAAAGGGGAGGGGAGGGGGAAGAAACAGTTTTAGGTTTGAAATATATGAGCTTGCATTGGGCATTTCCTGTGAAACAATCAAATAACTGAGGATTGAGTCTGACAGTTTAATAACCTAACAGTAATGGGAGCATTTCAGGGGGGAGAGGGATGTGAATGAAGTTTCATTACATAAAACTGAAACTGAACTCAAGATGAACAGAAAGACATGCAAAAAGGAACAAGAAAAGTACTTTTAAAAGCAGTTTTCTAATTGGGGGACAGGAAACTACTCTTTAATTTCAAGAAACAGTATTTTTTCATCTAACACAAGATTAAGAAATCTGGGGCAAAAGGTAACAAATTACTTCTAAATACAACGACTTCATGCAACCCACTTGGGTATGCCTGGCAAACACACCACGGCACACACAAGTGGAACTATCTTGGACTTCAGAGATCTTTTATTGAGGACAAAGCAAACAATGGGAGGCTGAGGAAACCAATATGAAAAGTAGGCAGCTCAATGATGAACTAAAGAAGTTTCAAAATTATTACTTATACTTACCGCAATTTTAAAAGTGAATTCTTACCCAAAAAGCATTTACATAGCATCGAAAAAAATACTGAAATAACTTGGATTAACAGAGCTAAATTATCTATGGAAAATCTGTACAGTGGGGACCTGTTTTCAGCAGGTAAGCCTATTTACAAATAAGAACCTCTTACTCTTGTAATATGGCCCTGTATTTAGAGAATGGCTAACTCATATCTTTGTAGAGTTAGTCTCTAAGGCCTCAGTGCTCCCATATGCACTCCAGGCGGACCTACTTCCTTTGGAGAACTATTTACACTGTCCTGTGAACCCACATATATACACCTGCCCCTGCAAATGCCCGGAGTGAAGGGGCTATGGCTCATTTGATTTATATGTACAGTGACAATTAGTAGGCACTCAATGTTAAAATGCATGAATGTTACAATTATTTTATACCACTACTTACATTTTGAACACTCATCTTTACCCATCCCAAATTAAAAACACCAAACTGCTACACAATATAGTGCTTTTTGGACTTTTTAACATAAATAAATACACTATATTTACTAGGTTTCAGAGTAACTGCACAAATTTAGCATTCTCCTTGGAATGGAAAACTTGCTTGGAAGTTACTTCATTCTTTTCCTCTTTTTCAAAAGTGCATCTTGTAGTGCCAGCTGCTTTTCTCCGAAGGACCGCTTGGTTTTGGACCCAAAATTCTGGCTGTATTGCATCATCATAAAGTTCTTCTGTTTTTTCTTCTCTTTTTTTGTGGAACTGGAAAACGAATTCATTTTGGTTTTCTTTCTCACAAATTCCTTTCAGTCTGTCTTTCCAGCCTTTGCAGTTGCTAGTCATGTCTCCTTGTCAGACTTAGGCTTTTTATGAAGGTGATCAATGTCTTGAAGAAATAGTAATTCACCCCTCGGCTCCTTGTCACTGTCTATTTCAAAGTATTTCTTCTTTTGGGCTTTCCCTGGGGCGGCAGCGAGCTCTTTCCTCATTTGGGCCATGCAGATTTTCTGGAAGTCCTCTTGAGTCAAGACCCAACTGGTGCTGACAGCTGCAGCCTTGGCCTTCCTCTCCTCCTGCTTAGTTTCTAGGAGATCTCTTGCTGTTCTTCGTCAGAAGAGTGGTACACATTGACCCATTCACCATCAGCCTCCTCCTCTTCACTGAGACTGGTGCTTTCCCACCTGTCTTCATCATTTTCAGCATCCTCTTCTTTCTCAATTTCCAGAACCTCTGCTCGTAGAGTGTAATCTTTAGCGTCTAATTCACCATATTCTTGTACTCTTGCTTCTACAGAAGCTTCTCTAGGTTTGCCCCAGCATTTTTTCTGTAACATCTGAGGATTCAGCATCTAGATGAGCTGGATCAAAGTTCTAGCAGACATCATTACATTCTTATCTTTGTGTGTGTTATACTGAGCCAGGTCTTGGAGAAGCTCCTCAGTCATGGCTAGAGGACACTGAGCTGTTATCTTCTTTATAGTGTTGATACCTACTGTCATGACCCCAGAGTTCTTGTCAGTCACAGAGTTGTTGGCCATAGTCATGAGCAATGACTGAATGATCTCTGGAGGTATAAGGTGATAAGAGGCTTGTGCAGCAAACAGAAGGATCTTTGTTACTTCTCTCTGGTGGGGCTGCAGAAACCTTTGGAGAAAGGAGTAGAAATTAAAGAGAAAAAGCTCAGGTAGTCCCATCAATCTGAAGATGAGGTTCATAAGCATCGTCTTAACTTCAAACCTCTTCTTAGAGTTCTCTAGCTGCTTGAGTAGTTTTTCTGCAAAACCTTGAGGGTCATGGATCAAGTGAATAGCTGAAAAGTTAAATACCTCTGGCTTTTTCTTTTCTTTTCTTTTCTTTTCTTTTCTTTTCTTTTCTTTTCTTTTCTTTTCTTTTTTGTTCCTTGAGCAGTTTCATTGCCTTTTCCAACTTCTTATTTTTGGCACTTTTCTTCCCCATGGCATATTAAAGAACAGGTCTCTTGTTGTGGGTCCTTCCTCCTCAGATTCTAAATCACTATCTTTTTTCTCATCATTTTTCCCAAGGAAAAATGTAAGAGCAGCAACCAATATCTTGGTGACTTTGGAGAAGCATGCAGTCATGATAACATTGACCATTTCAGCATTATTCCAGATGTTCCTTCTGTAGAGCTCAATCATCACATCTGAAGACATCTTGGCTGCATTTGCATTGCTGTCTCTCAGCATAGTGTACATGAAATTCTGTAGCACTATGTTCACTTTATTGTTCTTGTGCTTTGAATTTATATTCTTAATATCAGTCACAATATGTGTGTATAAAGTCTTTTGCAGAAGCTTATCACAGCAACACAGAAGTTCAAAGAAGAGTTCCAGCAGACTTGATGGACTGATAAGATTCTTATTTCTCAGCAAGATCGAACCTTGGAAAATGTCATTTGAAGATCTGGATCTAAGACAGTGTGATTATAGGAGAGAAGATCTTTGAGCTCTTGAGGAAAGTTACTTTTATGTTCTGGATAGCAGTGACCAGTCTGTGCCATAAACATCACCAGCTCTGCCAGTTCTTTGCTGGGTTTATTTGAAAACCTCCACACTGGATTGGTAGTGATTATACTGCTGGAGAAACTCTTTGATGTAGGCCGGCAGGTCCTGCTTGATGATATTGTGTAGTTGCAGCAAGTTGCTGGGCAGCTTCTTGTTGTTTCTGCTGGACATATTGGCTACAGGTTGGCTCCTTGCATAGTAATTCTAGAAAAACTTACACTTAGCTGTGATTGGCACTCCGGTTCCCAAGCCCAGCCAGAAGCAGCACGTGGGACACTCAGCAAGAGGTGCCATATTCTGTATTAGCAACTTTTTCATCTCTGGAACACAATGCCCAACACCTGCAATTTACAGGATTAGAAATTTATTTGGCTTACAGTTTCTGGTACATTGAGTCCAAAGTCAGGTCATCAATATGCAAAAATTGCATGGCATGTGGGCCTGGCAGAGGAAAGCTATTCAACCAGTGACAACCAGGAAACAGAGAAAGGGAGAGAAGAGAAGGGCCAGAAACTACAATGCACCCTTCTAGATCATACACTTGGTGAGCTAGCCCTCCAACTAAGCCCCACCTTCAAATAGCACTGTCAGATATGAACTTATCAATGGACCATTGATAGTATAGTCCCCCTACCCCCACAATTCAATCACCTTCCAAAGCCCCACTTATAAACACAAGAATTTTCACTGACATTTTAGATCTAAACCATAACAATCTCCACGATCTGTCTCACCCCAGACCCAAAAACAAAAGTCAGCTAACCGTGGACCAAAACCTCTGAAACCATGAAGCAAAACATTTTGCTGTCTCCAAAACTGATTTTTCTCAGGTTATTTTATCACAATGATGAGAAGCTAACTAACACAGAGATTTATGTCCAAAATATATTTGAACACTTACAACTCAGTAATGCAAAGAAAAATTGTCCAATTAAAAAATAAGAAAGGGTCTTAATACATATTTCTCCAAAAAGAAAACAGACAAAAAAAATTGAAAAGATGATCAACATTGTAATGATCACAGAAATGCATATCAAAACCAGATGAGATATCATTTAGTTCTCCCTAAGATATATAAAATAAAAAATTCAAATAATAAAGGTTGACAGGGATATGGAGAGGTTCAAATCCTCTACTTTGTTAATAGGTAATTAAAATAGTACCAGAACTTTGGAAAATAATGACATTTCCTCAAACAATTATACAAGAAGAAACTGCAAAGCCCAAAATTTGGCTCCTAAGTATACACCCCAAAAAATTCATATACACAAAACTTGTACATGAATCCTTATAGCAGCATTACTTATTATAACCAAAACATAGAAAACAACCCAATGTCCATAAAATGATGAATAGATTAACAAAATATGGGAGAAGCCAAGATGGCCGATCAATGAGCAACAAAATACAAAGCTTCATATGCCAGAATAAAACACCCTGGAGAGGCCCAGACAGAGGCAGATGGATCCTCTTGACACAGGAAGAAATTAAAATGTAAACAAGCTCGTCAAATACGTCAGGATTACAACTGAAACAGCCAAAAATTACAGGACACAGCATTTTTGTGGCAACCCGCCAAGTTTGCGCCGGCCTGAATTTGCGCCAGCTTAAATCCGCACCAGCTGACAAAGCTGCCCAAACTCGTTCCCACTGCCACTCACAGGAACCACAGCAGTGCTGAAGTTGGGGGTTGGTGAGCCCAATAGAGAGTGGAGCTGGCAAAGGGACCTTCATTAATCAACGGTCAATTGGAATTAGGCAGGAGGAGCCTGAACTGGGAGCGACAGTGACTTCAGTTGGTTGCTCCCTCCCCAAAGCAGATTTGTGAGATTTGCTTGGACTGGGCCATGCGCCTTTCCAGGACCCAGTGAGCTGTCCCAGATCAATTCCCTGCACCTAGCATGCACTAACCAAGTGAAGGCCCCTGAAGTTTGGCTGGCCCGGTGGGAGGGGCAGGCATACGCAACTGCTGCTCACACCTCAGTGACGAGCAGCCAAGAGAGGGCGGAGGTCCCTTGCCCGTGTGCTTCAGAGGAAACGTGGCCAACAGGGAAGGGGGATGGGACCTGCGCTATAACCTGTATGGAGGAAGCCAGGACCATGACAGGAGAGAGAGACAGAAGGCAGCCCCCAGCCCAGAACCCTGAAAGCACTGATCCAGGAGCGGGAAAAACAAGGGAGACTGAGGGCGGCAAACACGCAACATCAGACATGGCTTCAATGGACATTAAGAGATATCTTCAGGACCTTGTAGATGAGCTCAAAACTGAAATGTTAAATCAGATAAGGCAAGATATGAGTAGAGTAATAAAAGAAATGCTCTCAGGGAACATCTCTCAGGAAGATACAGACAGAAGAAGGGAGAAACACAAAAAAGGAGAGAAACATTCAATAAAGAATATAAAGAAAATATAGAATACATAAATCAGATTCAAAGAGACTACCAGGAAATTAAAAACTCCATTGAAAGCTGGCAAAACTCCTTAAAAGAAACTAAGGACAGACTATCAAAACTTGAAGACAAGTTTGCAATGTGTGATCATGAAAGGAAAGATCTCTTAAAAATAACAAGGAAACAGGCAGTAGCAATACAAAGGCTAAAAGATGACAAGAGAATCTACAATTTAAGAATAAGAAATGTGAACAAAGAAGCAGAAATACATACAGGCGAATTACAAAGGCTCTTCACGGGAAATAATTAAGGAAAACTTCCCAAGTATGGGAAAAGAAAATGACATTCAATTATGTGAGGCATATAGAACTCCAGCCAACTACAACCAAAAGAGATCTACACCCAAACATATAATAATCAAGATACCAAAAATTCAATATAAAAATAATATTAAAAGTCATCAGAGAAAAGAAACAGATTACCTATAAAGGTAAGCCCATCAGGATCATGGCTGACTTCTTGACACAGACCATCAGATCAAGAAGAGCTTGGAACAAAGTATTCCAATCCCTGAAAGAAAATAACCTCCAGCCCAGATTGATGTATCCTGCAAAACTATCACTAGAAATTAATGGAGAAACAAGATGCTTCCATGACAAAGAGGAACTGGGGGAGTTTGTGACCACCAATCCAACCTTACAGAGAATACTGAAGGACATTCTAGAGAAAGAGAGAAAAAATACCAGGATTTTAGGAACAGTAGCAGAAAGGTCTCAATGAGTGGGGCAGGCAGTAGAATGAAGAAGAAAACTAGACAAGCAAAGTCAGAAAAATAACATAGCAGAAATGAGGCAGAGAAGGATAACTAGAATCTCTAAACATAGATGGCCTTGATACACTATATTGTTAATAGTACACCAGGATTTAAAACCCACATTACTCACACTATTCTGCTTAGATGTATTATATTCTGTTCCAGTCATTCTACCCGTACTAGAATTGAGGGCACAGACAGTAATCCCGAAAATAACACGATATAGTACGGTAATCATCCTTAATTTCCTATTAACTTAATCTAAAGCTCTGTAAAACCTACACTGTTTTACCATGACTGATTGTGATCGAATTTGGTTTGTTAGATCACTGTTTTGTATTGATAGATTTTATTCAAAGCTGTTATGATTGATAGTATCAAGTCTGAGAGTATAGACAATTGCACTTAAGATGATAAGATTCACTAGAATATCCACTCTGGTTTGATTATTACCTGCCTTTGAAGTTTTATACTGTCTACAATGTTTTATTTTTACTAACATTGTAATGTACTGCTATATTCAATTATACTGCTCTATTCAATTATGCCTGATGATATAGACAATTCTATTGAAGATAATAAGAAACAACACAGTAATCATTGTAGATCATCTTGTACTGTGGTTTTATACAACTTTTTGGTTTCGTGTTTTTATAGGAATTTGTTTTGTTTTGTCTTGCTAAGTTTTGTTCTTCCCTCTAATACAGAAAGGATAGAAATCCATGTAGAGATTCATGCATGCATAGCTGTTTATAGTCTCACTGTTTGACTATCTACTTTGTATGCTTTAATTTTGTAACTTGAGCAACTATTTCTAAGAGGACAATATGTAATTTATCAACTAGTGATTCCTTGTTGTTTATCTTTTTTTTTGAAATTCCGTATTATCTCTACCCTTAAATGCTTTTGTTTCTCTTTAAATAAAAAAATGGTATATTCATATAGTGGAATATTTTGCAATAATAAAAATAAATGAATTGTTGACATGTGCTACAACATGAATGAAGCTTAAAAACATCCTAAATAGAAGAAGCTATTTGCAAAAGATCTTACTTTTTTATTTTAAAAGGCAAAACAGAAAAAAAAGGTAGAAATGATACAGAATTTCAAAAAAGAAAAAAAAGTAGGAATTTAGCACTAGTTAATATATGGGATATTGTTATCTCAGAATTAGATGTTCAGGTTATAAAATCTAGATATAAAAATGATCAATCAAACAATGATAGCATTAACTTATTTTTGATGAACTAAGAGAGATTAGTAGTATAGTTATCTATCTGGTGTACATATACATACATAAATTTATATATGTTTACCAACATAAATATAATCTTTTCCTTTCTTCCCTTTTTGCCTTTCCCCTAGCCCAGTAGTTTCGTCCTTTTGAGCACTTTCTTTCCCTTTTGTTATTACAATATCTATTGTATATTTTGGGTCTTATTACTCTTTCAGATTTTTATTTTTATTATTTTTTATACTAGGAATGCAATGTATTTATAAATGTGAGTTTGATTTATTTCATTTATGAGTATGGTCTCAAGTTGTCTCCATTTAAAAGCCTCAAGATTATCTTTTAAAAAGCTGAGTAATATTCCATTGTATAAAAATACCACATCTTTTTTTATTCATTCTGTGATTGATGGGCATTTTGGGTTTTTCTAAAATTTAGCTATTACAAATTGTGCTGCTATAAATATGGGTGCATATATATCACTGTGGCATGACATTTTCAGTTTTTCTGGAAAATACCCAGAAGGGAAATAGCTGGATTAAATGGGACTTCCAATAGTTTTTTTAGGAATCTCCACACTGATTTCCACAGTGGTTTCACCAGTCTACACTCCCACCAGCAATGGAGAAGGGTTCCTTTTTCCCCACAGCCCCAACAACATTTATTATTGGTTGATTTCTTGATGGCAGCCATTCTTTATAGAGTGAGATGGAATCTCAATGTTGTTTTAATTTGCATTTCTCAAATGACAAGAGATGTTGAACATCTCTTCATGTATTTATTTGCAATTTGTGTTTCTTCATCTAGAAATATGTGTTTATTTCAGATGCCTATTTTTGGATTGGGTCTTTGAACTTGGGAGGCCTGATGTTTTTCAGTCCTTTATATGTTCTAGATATAAGTCCTTTGTCTCGGGGACAGCTGGCTAAAAATTTTTTCCCATTCCATGGGTTTTCTCTTTACTGTGTTGGAAATTTCTTTTGAAATACAAATACTCTTTAATAAGACAAGATCCCAATTGTTGATTCTGGGAAGTACTTCCCATGCAGTTTGCATTTTGTGCATGAACTCTTTGCCTACCTCTATGTCTTCAAGATTTCTACCTACTTTGTCCTCCAGTAGATTTAGGGTTTCTGTTTTAATATTTAGATTTTTGATCTATTTTGACTTAAGTTTAATGCATGCTGATAAACATGGGTCTAGTTTCAGTCTTCAGCATGTGGAAAGCCAAATTTTCCAATACTATTTATTAAATAGACTATCTTTTAGCCCCTTTGTCAAAGATAAGGTGGCTAAGTGTCTTTGTAGTGTGTCTGCATCTTCTAATCTGTTCCAGTGACCCTCAGGTCTGTTTTTTGCCATTACCATGCTGATTTTATCACTGTAGCTTTGTACTATAATTTCAAGTCAGTGATTGTGATGCCTCCTGACTTGCCTTTCTTGCTCAGAATTGCCTTTGCTATTCTAGGTTTCTTCTATTTCCAAATGCATTTTAATGTTTTCTCTAGATCTGTAAGGTATGTTATTGGCATTTTGATCAGATTTGCATTGAATCTGTCTTTGTAGTGTGTATAAAATCTGTATAAAATTTTTGGCAAGGGATAGCTTTCTATTTTCTGATAACCCTTTAGTCTCCTGTTTAGAGTACTATAGTTTTCAATATATAGTTCTTTTACATCTTTTGTTAGGTTAATTCCTAAGTATTTCATTGTTTTGGATGTTGTTGTGAAAGATGTTATTTCCATAATTTTCCTCTTGGTGAATTGGTTGTTTTTGTACAGGAACTCTTTTTGATTTTTGAGTATTTTAATAATTTACTAAATATTTATAATTTCCTCTCTTCTATGAGCTTTGAGCTTGACTTGCTTTCTTTGTCTAGAAGATTGAGGTGTAACATTAAGTTGTTTATTTGTGCTCATTCTGTTTTCCTTACATGACAATTCATTGCTATATATTTCCCTCTTAAGACTGCTTTCATTGCGTCCCACAGGTTTTGGTATGTTGTATTTTCACTTTCACTTAATTGTAGGTATTGTTTAATTTCTTCTTTAATTTCACCTGTAACCCATTGGTTGTTCAAAAGGTTGTTATTTAATTTCCAGTGTCTATGTAGACTTTATAGTTTCTTTTGCCATTAATTTCCAATTCAGTGCACTATTGTCAGATAATATGCATGGGATGATTTCAATCCCTTTACATTTACTTAAGAATGTTCTATGGGCTAATATATCATCTATTTTGGAGAATGTTCTATGCACAGCTGAAAAGAATGTGTATTTTGATGTGGGGGGGTGGAACACTCTGTAAACGTCTAATAAATTGTTCACAGGTTTGATTCAGTTCTGTTATTTCTTTGCCGACTTTTGTCTAGTTGATCTATCTCTGTGACAATGGGGCATTAAGGTCTCCTACTATAATTGTGTTATTGTGTATTTGGTTTTTCATGTCTACAAGTATTTGTCTTATATAGTTGGGTGCTCCTATAGTTGGTGCATATATATTTATAATTGTTAGCACTTCCTCTTGAATTATTTCCCTAACAAGTGTGTAGTGACTTTCTTTATCTCTTCTGATCATTTTTGGTTTGAAGTTTACATTGTCTGCAAACAGAATAGCTACCCCTGCTTTTTTCTATGTTCCTGTTGCACTGAATATTGTTTTTCATCCTTTGTGTTTCCTATATACAGCATATTGTTGGATTTTGTTTTTTGATCCATTTTGTCAACCTATTTCTTTTCATTGGTAAATGGAGGCCATTTACATTGATGGATATAACTGATGTGTACTTGCTCAACTTTTGTCATGTTATTTTCCTGCTGTTGGTTTCCTGTTTTTCCCCTTTCTTTAAGTGCTTGCACTGTTTTGTGGTTTCTGTCTGTTGTTGTTCTAGAAATTGTAGCCATTTTTATCTGTGTATTATGTGTTTCAGTACTCTCTCTAGGGTTCCTTTGGTGGACATGAATGTCTTCAGTTGTTCTTTATCATGGAAGTATCTTATTTCTCCATTAATTTTCAAAGAAATTTTTGCAGGGTACATAAATGAAAAATTGTTTTCTTTAAGGGTATGAAACATTTTGCTCCAAGCACATTTTGACTTTGAGAGTTTGTGCTGAGAAGTCTGCTATAATTCTAATGGACTTTCCTTAATAAGTGAGTTGTGTATTGTCTCTAACAGCTTTTAGTATTCTGTTTTTATGCTGAATTTCTGGGATCTTAATTTTGATGTGTCTGGGTGTAGATTTATTTTGATTATGACTGTTTGGCATTCTATATGCCTCACTTATCTGTATATCTGATTCTTTTCCCATGCTTGGGAAATTTTCTGCTATTACTTCTGTGAATAGTTTCCTGATGTCATTTGCATTGACTCCTGCATCTTCATTGATGCCTATTAGTCTTATATTGTTTCTCTTTGCATTGTCTTGATGCTGTTGAAGTGTTATTTCATGCTGTCTTGTTATTTTTAAAAGTTCTTGCCTTCATGATCACTAGCTGTGATCCTGTCCTCATGGTCCAAAATTCTATCCTCAGCTTCATTCAAGCAGTTTTGCCCAGCTTTCAATAGAATTTTTTTATCTCCTGCATATCTCTTTGAATTTTTTTCATGCACTCTACTTCTTTTCTGTATTATTCATTCAAGGTTTCTATCATCTTCCCATGGCCTGTACTTTTTTTATTTATATCTTCTCTAGCTATGCTGAGAAACTCCTTTATTAAAGTCATCATTTCTTTCTTTATATAAGACATTATTTCTAATTTGATTTCCTCTGTAGCCTCGTGTATTTGTTTCTTTACTTCACTTGCTACATTTTCAGAAATTTCAGGTGTATGACTTCTAATGTCCTCTATTTTGATGTCTCCTGTACTTGTTCCTGATGGACTGGATGTTTGAGATTGCATTTTGTATTTTAAATTTGTTTTGTCATTTTCACTTTTTGGGTTAATATTTTGGTCTTTTCAATCCCACTAGTCTCAACTATCCATCATGTGTGTCTTAGGGTCCTAATGTATGGTTGATGTTTGTCTAATTGCTGAGTGCTATAATGAAGGGGTGGAACAAGTCACCTGAATTCCTCTCGCAGGGCTGTTGGGTTAGTCCTATATTCTTCCTAGGCTGTCTAGCCTAGGAGTATTGATGTAAGTCAACTTTTACTTCCTATTGTTATTATGGCTTCAGGCTGTTCCAGGTCATAAGTTCTACCTGGCTATAGTGTGCACTTCAGCTGAAACCCTACTGGGTGTCTCATAGGCCCTTTTGATTACCTCTGGGTTGGGGGAGTCCTTGTTAGCAGTTTCGTCAATCTACCTGGTATTCTCTGTATGGAGGAAGAACTTACCCACACTCTTACCAAACTTGCTAAGGTCCTATAGCTGGGGAGGATTTCACTGCTGCTCCTATTTACCCACTGAGGTCCTCTATTTGAGGGGGAAACTCACCACACTGTCACAAACCTGCTGAGGATGTGGGTGAGGGATTGCTGAGGTGCTCACAGCCCACCAAGGTTCTGCAAGTGGTGGTAGGTTCACTAGCTGTAGTCTTTTGGGTGACGGGGAGGTGACTGATGATCCTGCCAACTCTTAGGTCCATGGAGGGAGAAGGAGGGGCAAGACCCACGCTTTTGCTGACCTCTAGGTCTGTGGAATGAGGAAGTGGAGTGAGACTGACATTTCTAGGTCTATGGAGGGAAGAAAAGGGAGGTGAGGCCAATGTCCATAGACCCCTAAGTCTGTGCAGGGAGGAGAAAGGGTGAGACCAAAGTTTCTGCTGACCCCTATGTCATGGAGGGAGGAGGAGGGCAAGATCTTACATTCTTAGGTTTGATTTATATAAGAGGCATTTATAAAGACAAAAGTTAGGGTAATAGTTGCTTAAAGGTGGGGGAAAATAAGATATTGAAGGAAGAGCTTAATTAAGGACTGTTGGGTTTGTTAAGGTTATGGAAGTATTTTAAAATTGTGGTGATGGTTTCATATATATGTGAATACACTAAACACCAGTGAATCACACATTTTAAATAGATAAATTATATATTATATGAACTCTTTTCCAATAAAGCTTTTAAAATGAATTTAAACATCTTATTCTTTAAACACTGGGAAAGAAATCATCTTGGTAGTGCACTAAGGGATTGGTTTATAGATGAAATTTTGGCAAGAAGCAGGGGCTTCCCTCATGGATTCATAAGGTGCCTTCATGGCTAGAAAGTTCGTCAATGCTCCTTGTCCTGTAAGATGGAACCTTCTTCAAAAATAGTGACTGTATGATGTCTTATACTAGTAATCCAAGCTACTTAGGTGCCTGAGACAGGAAGATTACAAGTTCACGGCCAGTCTGGGAAAATTATCCAGACCTTGCCTCAAAAGATAAAAACACTGACTCCATAGAACAAAACCATTTCAAAGCTTATAAGAAGTAAAAGTTAAACAAAACTTAAAGTAAATTGAGTTTTAATTAATTAAAAATATTGGAGAATTTTAAAATTAAATCTCTTTCACAATTTTCTTCAGCATATAAGTTTAAGAATGATGTTTAATATGTTTTAATTCACTTTTAGTAATATAGTAATCCACTTAAATGTTCAAAGATGTTTTTTTAATATTGGCTTAAACTGGCTAGCCTACCTTAGGGAGGTTCTGCTTCTTGGGAGAGGAGAGAGCAACAGAGACTTTGAGTTCTGTCCTGGCTCTGTCACAGTCAGTGGTAAACGCACTCTAAATGTCTCTTCCTTAATTTGTAAAATGAGTAAATCATAGTCTGTCCTTATAAAGTTATAAAAGAATTGACTAGAATGATGAATCAAGAAAACATTTAGTATATACTAATCACTCTAAATGCCTATCACCATTATTATTTTAAATTCATTATTAATTACTTGCCCTAAAAAGCATTTTATCAGTGGCAAATACAATCAACTGATTTACTTTAACCCCTCCATTTTATTAAGCATCATTCAAATTCACTACTGATTTAAGTCTATACCATAGAAAGATTACTTTATCTGTAATATAAATAACAGGGTGTTTCCCTGAAAATGGGTAGAAAGAAGTGAATCCTTTCAATACAGAACTTGGTATTTCACATCTTATTGATGTGGTTTATATCATAATTATTCACACTGTTTTGTTAATTGTGAAAAGTAAATGATTTCCTTATGTCCTCAACAATAGAAAATCATTAAATACCTTGTAGCTGCTTAATCTTTTAGTCATGATATAAAACACAAAAAATGAGGTTGATGGCCTTTCTCTTTTCCAGTCTCTATTGAACCTACTGTTCTTTAGAAAATGAACATTTTCCCCAAGTTTTTTTTTTATTATAGCCAAGTCTTTCAGGAAAATGGTGAGTGGTAAGCAGCAGAGAAAAGAGTCTCTCTGAGAGTCACTGTGCAGAAGGAAGGAAGTGGGTGCCCTGGGCCCAGGAAGAATCTGAAGTGCAAATTGAAGCCCACAGAGAAAATTTTTTGAAGATTCAGTAAAGAAAAATGTGGTTGCTGGCAATGCCTTCTCTCTGAGACAAGACTCACTGTGGTGAAAGGAGCAATTCAAACCTGGGGACTCACAGTCACAGTGATGGTGATTCACAGTCACAGTGATAGTGACCCTAGAGGCCTCTGCAGAGAGACTCAGCAGTGGAGTGGAGCAGCAGACTTGGAGGACTGCACTGACTGGCAGTGAGTGCAGAAGACTTAGTCCTCCCAAAGGGAGACAGCAATTAGCCAGGAGCCATTTTGGAGACAAGCCAGATAAGCCTAGAACCCAGAACTGCTACCAGCTTCCTTTAGCAGCTCCTAATCAGGAGCAGACCCATGGAAATTGCTTGGACTTTAGAGAGCCTAATGAGTCTGGTCTCAGGGGCGGCCTGCTGATGCTATCTACTACTTCACCATAAAGCAACTACTGGCTTCCTGGGATAGAGCAGCATGATTTGGGACTCTCTCTCCACAGGTAGTCTGCTGGTGAAAACACTGAATCCTGGAAGTGGATTATTTGATTTTCTTTTCTTTTTTTTGTTTTGTTTTGTTTTGTTTTGGTTTGGTTTTTCTTTCTTTTCTCTTTCTCCTTCATTGTTTTTATATGGGTGTGAAAGTGGTTCCTAGCCTCTTTGAGGGTGTGGTTCTATTCTGTTCTTCCTTTTGTCTCTTCCATCTCTCTTTCCTTCAGTCTTCTGCACCAGTTCCCCAAGTTGATATGATCCCCTTTTCTCCTCCAACCATCTAATCTCTGTCTTCTTCCACTTCTTTATTTTTTCCTTAGTCCATTTTAAATTTTAACCCTGAGGACAAAATTGACACATTAAGGACTTACATATTATATATAAATGCTACCAATAAAGCAACCCACCATGGACAACTTGTAAACATCACCCCAGGAATTAAAGTAAAAAAGAAGAGAGAAAATAAAATGAGAAGACACATAAGCAAAATACAACCTTAGACATCCAGTTGCCAAAGTCAAATCCATTGTCCCCCAAGCAGAGGACAATGAGATGGGAGACTCCAAAAGCTCCCCACCAGGTCTCTCTGTAGTGGAAACAAAAAAGCTGTTGAATGAGACTCTGGAAAAATGAAATCAGAAATTAACTCTCCAGTAGCTACAGAGATTACCAAAATACACACCATGCTTAGCAATCTTAGAGCAGATACAGACAATAAAATAGATGAGCTTAAGCAAATTATGAAAGATAAGCATAGCAAAAAAATAGAATTCATAAAGCAGATTCAAGCAGATATCCAGGAGAATAAAAACTCCACTGAAAATACTAAAAGCAGATTAGGCCAATGTGAGGACAGGATCTCAGATAATAAAGACAGGCTTGCTGTTAGTAACCAGGAAAAGAAAAGTTTCTCAAAAATAGCAAGGGACCATGAGAAATCAATCCAGCAGCTGCTAGATGAGACAAAGAAGAATAACTTATGGTTAATTGGAGTCAACAAGCAGGAGATACCACAGATGACATTAAAAATATGCTCACAGACATCATGACAGAAAACTTTCCTGGTAGAGAAAAAGAAGTTGACATGCAGATAAACGACACATATAGAACTCTAATTAGCAATGATAAAAAAAAATCTACATTCAGGCATAAAATAGTCAAGATTCTAATCCAATACAAAAGTAGAATCCTAAAAGTTGTTAGAGGAAAGAAACAAATCACCTGTAAAGGAAAGCCAATCAGAATTATAGCTGACCTCAGCACAAACTCTCAAGTCAAGGAGAGCTTGTAGTGAAGTACTCCAAGTTCTAAATGAAAACAACTTTCAACCCAAATTTATGTATCCCACAAAATTATCTTTCAAAATTGATGGAGAAATAAGATACTTCCATGACAAAGAACATCTGAGGAAATTTATGACCACCAAACCAGCACTCCAAAATATTCTGAAGGACATTCTTGAAAGAGATAGTATGGACTACAGCTCCATGAACCCCAACAGAAGCAATTCACCAGGGTAGGCAATCAATTAGAAGGAAGAGAAAACAGAAGGCAAGATCCAACAACAGGAAAATAGCATGACAAGGATAAGTCAATACATATCAGTTACAACCTTCAATGTTAATGGTTTCAATTCACCAGTCAACAGACACAGTTGGCATAATGGATCAAGAAGCAAAATCAACAATATGCTGTGTATAAGAAACATTTAATTCAAAAAGAAATTCATAGCAAGTCTTTCAAATCTCAAAAATAAGAATTTGGAGAGGGATAAAATCAATGTAATTTGGATTATAAGGGATTTATAAATTTATAGTTCTTTGTTTTAGATTTAGATCAGTAATCCATTTTGTGTTAAAAGTTTTATGTTTTCCAAGGTATGGAATTGTTCTTTTTGCTGATGTTCTTTTTGTTTAATAACAAATTGTTCCAAAACCACTTAGGGAAAGAGTTATTCTTTTTCTCTAGTGAATTGGCTATGAACCTCTACCAAAGATCTGTTGTCCATATATGTGTGGGTCTGAACTTTTTGGATTTACCATTGAATTTCATTGATGCATTTTTCCTTCTTGATGGCAATACCATGTTGTTTTAATTACTGTGGCTTTTTGATATGTCTTAATAGCAACTGTTATTAGCTTCCCACATTTATTTATTTATTTATGTCATTCTAGGTCCTTTGAATTTTCATATGAAGTATGAAATCAACTTGACAATTTGACCAAAAAAGTCTAATGGGATGTTTATTGAGATTGTGTTTAATTTACATTTCAATTTGGAGATAATTGACATCTTAATAATATTGATCCATCTTACTGATGCATCAAGTATATCTTCTCATTTATTTAACTTTTCTTAGCAGTTTCTATTAGTTTTCAATACATTGATCTTTGCATTAAGTTTCATGAAAGATATTGGTATGTAGAGCTTCTTTTCTTATACTATCTTTGGTTTTGATATGCCGAACCACTAGGGTGAGTTGGAAAATATTTATTTCTCTGTAATTCTCTTGAAGAATTTTGTACGATTAGTATTTCTTTTATTCCTATGATATTTAGTCAGATTTTCCAGAAAAGCAGTGTGATCACAAATTTTCTTTGTATAAGTATTTTAATTTCTAACTTATTAAAAAATATAGAATTATTTTAAGAACTGCATCAGCTATATCCCATAAAGATTTACATATTTTGTTTGTTTTGAAGTACTTTATAATTTGCCTTTGACTTCTTCCACTACCCAGAGGTTATTTCAAAGTATGCTTTTTAGTTTCCAAATATTTGGAGACTTTCTCGCTATCTTTCTGATACTTATTTCTAATTTTATTGTGGTAAAAGAACATTCCTTATAGAAATTAAATCCTTTAAATGTTACTTAGATACATTCTGTAGCTTAGAATATTGTATACCTTGATAAATGGTCCATGTGTGTATGAAAAGAATATGTGTTTTGCTGTTTGGGGTGAAGTGCTCTGTAAGTTACAATTAAGTCAAACTGGCTAATAGCATTGTTTAAGTCTCCCATATGCTTATTAATTTTTTGTCTATAAGGTTCAGTTACTGAAAAAGTACACATATGGTTTTGCTTCTTGACACCTTTTCATGCATCGTGAATGCTTCTTAAGAGGATGGTGCTGTGAATATCATTGGGAAGATCTATGATCATTGATGCATGAGAGTATCCTTCACTAACAACAGGTAGCATAAAAGTAGCACTTGGAAAACTTGTCCTATAAATTAAGATCTTGAAATAAGAAGTTTAAATGTTTGGCTAGTTATGTGAGTCTATAGCTTCAGTCAGATCAGCGTATAAAATGGTATATTGGAATAAATAAAATGGCCCAAATGCTGATGGTAACATGATTCCTGCTTATTTTTTTCTTGTTGTAAAAACCTTCCCACACAAAAAATTTAACCAAATATACATATATTCTTTGAAAGGATTTTTAATTTGTCTAAAAATATTAAACAGCCAGGCACAGTGGCACACACCTGTAATCCCAGGTTTTTAAGAAGGTTGAAGATGCAAATTTAAACCCAGCCTGAGGAAATGATTTAGGAAGCAAAACTGTCTCAAAAAAAGTAAAAGGAGCTAGAGATGTAGCTTACTGTGAAGACTCTGAATTCTATCTTCAGCGCTGGGGAAAAAAAAAGATTTAAAGTACAAAAAATGGAGAAGGGTTGTGTTTACCTGGACTCTATTTACTCAGCCTCCCTAGGGCCTCACTGTCCTCCCAGAAACAACTCCTAAGGCACCTCAGCCATAGCCATAAGTCACTGAAATTCATAGATCTACTCTAGTATTCTACTAAGCAAGAAGAACAAGATGATTCCACATACTTACTGAAGTACAGGTAGTAGATTTCAACTCTTGTCAGTGAATGGATAAGGAAATTGCCAAGAGAACTATTTGAAAATTTTCTGAAGTTTATTCCTGTCTCAGTCATACAATTAGAGTATTTTCTATCTCTTGATATTTGCCAGGGATCAAAGTATGGGAATTGGAAGGATACATGTGGTGCTTTGGGTGTTCCAACTGTTGAGATGTAGACCAGTTCCACGTACAAATCTAGTTTTACATAATATCTACTATATTGAATTACATGCTTGATAAGTTAGGAAACTATGCAGTGGCATTAATGAAGCTTTTCAAAAATGAAATCTACAGAAAATGCTTAGGAAACTTCAAGAAATTTTTAGAGAAGTACATGGAAGGAAGGAAGTGCAGGAAGCCATCTGGGAATTTCCTTTGTGACACATAGATGATCCTAGTGATGTCACACTGAAGCAGCCAACTGATACTCCATTTCCAGTGCTCTATTATCATTTTGACTTCTCTGCGTTGGCCTTTTTTTCATTATAAATTCATGATAAATTCTAATTCTCTTTACCTTGAAGCTTCAGGTTTCTACCTTTTTTTCCCCCTTGTAAATCTCTTTGCTACTTTGCTCTCTGTCCATCTTAAATTCAAATTCCCAACAGAGAAGGTCAACCTTCCAGAATGGAGTGTTCCATTTGGGAGGAATTTTTATGCTAGATTTCTGAAACACGTGACAGCTTATAGAAAGCTTCATAAGATCAGGTGCCTGCCCTAGTACTTTCAGCTGGGCTAAGGTGGCAGAATCACAGACACAAAGGATGGAGAAAGGACTTTGTTCCTGGAAGGAACTCTGGGGGGTCAAGAACGGGGCTGTGTACCTACCAGGCATGGACATTGCTGTCCTTTTCAGCCATCTGTATCTGGATAGTGCACGCTCATCAGATTTACTCGGTATCAAATGGAGAGATTTCCTTGTGACAAGCTAAAACTACGGTTTTAAAGCATGCTTGGCAAAATATTGAATTCTACCCAAAAGAAAGACTTTAGTATGTAAGTCTTAAGAGTTCTTTGTACCCTTTCAACCACTTTACACTTTCAAACAAAATTTTACTTGATGATAACTTTCTGCTATTCAAAAATAGTGTGAGAATCACTGAGCTACATAAAAAAGACTTTTGCTTCAATAAGTTTTTTAAAAAGTAGAGTAATACTCTTTAAAAGAGTAGTTTATTTTCAAATAGTAAGATTTAATAAGACATACAGTGAAATACAAAATGTCACTTAAATATATTTTACTGTTTCCATAAAAACCTTTGAGAGAGAATAAATAGAAACATTAAGACTATTTGACAACCTTACAATCTTCATCACAATTGTTTTAATGTCTTAAATGTTATTGTGGAATATTATTTAGCTATAATTTTCAATATATGTTTGGTCACTGCTCAGATTATAAATTCATAAAAGTTAACATTATGAATACAGTTACATTTGATTATGTTTACAGATGCAAAACACTGCCATATTGGTACAAGTCATATTAACTACTTATAATTAAACTATAATGAGTTGAGATGTAGGTTCAGAAATTGCATACCATATGCATTATGTTAATGCATAATTCCATTTTATTATAATCATATTCATTATGCTTAGTCATATACTGAGAATAGTTTTTAAAAACCAAAGACATCTCAGTGGATTTATGAATATGAGTTGCTCTTATAATTGAGGAACTGCATCTTTATTTTGTGAATTGGAATATCCCAATATCTACCACTTACTTAAAAGCTAATTCATCCATTGAAAGTGTCAAACCATTTCTCTTATTTATCATGTCCAAAACTTTTTTAGACAATCTACTGCTTAGGCTTGAGAAAGCTAACCCTGATCCTTCTCTGATCCTTGTCTTACTTAACCAAACCCAGAATATTTTCTGCTTCTAAGAATCTCAGTATATTTATAGTTTAAACAGAAAACCATACTAGTCCTACTTCCTAGAAAACTTGTTATGACGAAGGTGTAAAAAGTTGCAGTTTCTCATCAGGCAGAACACCCCAGTGTTTACCTGCCATCCTTCACCAGGCTTGGCTGAGATGTCTCCAGAAGATTCTCACTGTTGTCCGAGCTCACATGGGACAGGGAAGGAAGGTTGGTGGGAGAAACAGGGGAATAGGATATTTTATTTTACAGTCATTTCCATTCTTATCCAACATCATGATTGTGCTGACACAATGGTCATATTTGGTTCATATTTTAAAAATAAGAAAGTTGAAGTAAAGATAGATGTGCTAGGCAATTACAGAGTTTACATGAGAAGTCATCAACATTGAAATCAGCTAACAATAGTGGAGCATTGCACTTTTCCCAGTGATTAAAAGAAAAAGAAATAGCTGGCTGGTAGTGGTCATATTAATAAAAAGTAAATTACCTCCTCCCTTTTCATAGTATTTTATTTGCCTGTGAGCTTCTAAACAAATCATTTGAGATGGAGCCTTGATTTATTTAAGCGGATATGCATAGACACAATTATAGGGGAAAAGTAACAGCAATATAAAAGTATATATTAATTGAATTTTATTCTTGTGTGTACTCAAGCATGGCAGTCTGAGTGTTCATCCTGTTTATGTATACTAAAAATAAGGTCTAATATAATTATAATAAAATTTGTTTATCTGAAATAAATGACCCTGTATAAATAAATACTGTGAAAGAATTAAGCAGCTTGCACTTGAAATTATAATTCAGCTTTAATGAATGTTGATATTGTCAGGAAAGCAACAGCTCCCAAGCAGCATTGCCTTGGTGAAATCATCAGGCTAAGGAGGCTCCATCTGATGATGAAGTCGGGTTAGCCACTGTGTGTACTGTGTGTAAATCAAGTTCCAGATAAGTCTATGTGCGGACCTCTTCTGCTACTTGAGAAATGATCTTGTCAGAAGAGAGACTGGAGGGAACACTGTGCCTGACGGGCCTCAGATACTTCCTGGCTCCTGGAAAGAAGTCTGAGCCAGGGTGTTCTGAGTCTGGAGAGTGATATCCTCTTAAAGTTCTATGACAACATCACTACTGAAAAATACAAGTATTGGTGCCTAATTATTAATATATGAATTTACTTTTATTTTACTAACTTTATTAATATATGAATTAATCTTTATTTTACTGATTCCCTGCTGATAAAAAATGGTTATTTGGTTTTTGCCATTACAAATAATGCTGTGTAACTAATGAGTTTGGTGTCCTTAGTCATAGACTAAGCGACTTTCACTTACTATATCTACATAGTAAATTCCATACGATGGATTTATTCTTTCAGAGCATATATGCAACTACAAATTTTATGGACAGTGACATACTATTCTCCAGAGGAACATTCAATTGACATTTCTACCAGTAGTGTACTTTTCCTTACACACATTCACCAGAACCAAGTACCATTTAACTTTTCTTTTTGCCAACTTAAGACATCTCATGTTTTACTATTTACTTCCTGCATTGAAAATATATTTTACATATTTGCCTTACTTGTATTTTGTACTGTAAGCTGCTAATCATAATCTTACCCATTTTTCTGTTGATTCACTTACTTTTTAATTCATTTGAATGAGCTTTTTGTAAGTGGAGAAAATTAGGTGTCCATCTGTCAAAAGTTTCTAGTAGTTGAAATAATTTTCTTCCCTTCATTTTAACAGATGGAATGCTCGTTAAGCCCACTTGTACAAATAATTTCATCATGATTCTGTTTTAAAATGAGATATAAGAGATGACAAAAGCCAAACTATCATCTATTTTAAAGGATGAGTGAATAGTAAAAGGCAACATGATGTTCCCAAATAAAATTTGAGAGATCATAGTTGAGGAAGAAACCAAACATTCATAATCTGCCTTTATAATCTGCATAAAACAGCTTTCTATTCCTAAAATGTTTAGACATCAGAACTCAAAAAGCTCTTTCATCCTAGCACTTGGGAGGCTGAGGCAAGCCCAGCCTGAACTACACAGTGAGACCCTGTCTCAAAAACAAACAAACAAACAAACAAACAAACCAAAACAAAACAAAAACTCTTTTAAGCCAGGCACATGGCTCACACCTATACTCTCAGCACTTGGGAGGCTAAGGCAGGAGTAGCTCTGTGAGTTTGAGGCCAATCTATATAGCAAGGCAACCTGAACTGAGACCCTGCCAAAAAAAAAAAAAAGCTCGTCAGTTAGCTGTTTAATAGCTTTCAAAATCCTGCATCTCCAGATTTTAAGTGGTGCTACTGAAAAATTTTAAATTCCACCTTGAGTATCTCAGCACCACTTTTAAGCAAAAATTAAGCAAATTTTAAGTTTAAATGATATTAATGTATACTGTAAGTCTTGTAAGTCATGATCCAGAAAAACCATATTGTCTCTCAAGTTTTGTATAAACTTACTTTATTTTCTTGTATAAAATGAAAATTATGACAACTTTTCTACCTATCACATAGGTGATTTTTCTCATAAAAGTACTTGTATAAAGCATTTTGTATACCAGTTTAGCATTCAATTACTTTACTAGGAAGTCAGATGACTTTCAGTAATGTATTATTGGCTGTCCATTCTCCAACTTGTAAAAGATTGTGGTACCAATTCTAATACAAAAATGTCATATGAGCGGGGTACAGCAGTGCATACTTATAATAATTTCACCTACTCTGGAGGCTGAGGCAGGAGACTGCAAGTTTGAGGGCTGCCTGGCCAGTTTAATAAGACCTGTCTCAAAGTTTAAAAATTAAATGAAATTAAAAGTAAACAGCTAGAGATTTAGCTCAGTGATAGAGAACATGCACAGTATTTTCAGGGCCCTAGATATGATCCAATGTAATGAGTATACATGTTGCTTTAATTTCATCTTATTTCTTCCACATTTAAACAATGATATATTTTGATTAAATGCACATTGTAGTTTCTCATTTGATAATGGTCATTATATTTTCACATACAAAAATGAACAGAATTGGAATCATCAAATTCAAACAATCCTTTGTAAAAATAATTCATGATATAGAAAAGAAAATATTTAAAGTATATAAAGTAAGACTTAAAAAGAATTTTATTACACTATACAATTGTTTTTCTAATATGTTCCAATCATCACTTCTAAGCATTTCAAGAAAGCTTTTTATGTCTTTCAAAAAAGGAACTTTTTAATGATTAAAATTCACAAAATGCAAACTCTTTAAAATCTATATTGTTTCTAAAGATCCAAGGTGATCTCTGAGAGGTTTGAGTCACTTCAGAAATTTGAAACACCATTCAGAACCATTCAACATTTTCCCTGAAAGAGGACATTATTATTTAAGTCAAATGGTTGACTTTGTTAAAATTGCCCAGTGATGGTTCCAATGAACTTCAATGCCTCTGTCACTCTAGAGGTTCACATAGCACAAAAGTAAGTCCAGCTTCCTAAAATAATTCTTTCCTGAGAAAGATGATGAATTTGGTTAACTATACCAGTTGTGGCACAACTATTAAACATGTATACATGATGCCAAAATGCTCTTTCTTCCTCCATTCCCATGTCTCAGACACACACACACACACACACACACACACACACACATTGTACAAGCTCAAACATTTCACTGCTCATGGCTAGAACAAACTTAAAAAGCCAGGACCACACAGGACCTTCTAAGAAAGTGATGAACAGTATGTTAGTTACTTTTCTCATGGCTGAGAAAAAAATACCTGACACTCAAAAATAAGGAAGGAAAGGTTTATTTAGCTTACAGTTTGCATAGGTTTCAGTCCATAATATGCTGACTCCAAGGCAGGCTGATACAACCATTTATATGGCATAAGACAGCAAAAGCAACAAGAGAAAAAGGGGAAGAACAAGCCTCCTTTCCTCCCTTATATTGTATGCAGGATTCCCATCATAGGGCAGGTGTAGCACTCATACCCCAATCTCAGCACTAGACAATGAACAAATCACAAACTCTAGATTTGGCCACCTCCAAAAAGCCCATTCCCATGACCACACGAGGCTTTAGGGGGATATCTATACCCAAACCATAACATTCTGTCCCTAGGCCCCCCAAAATTCATACACATCCATTTATTCAAAAGGCATGTAGTCTATCTCTAGGATTTGCCAAAATCGTAACAGTTTCAGGATTGCTGAAAAGTCCAAGTCCCAAGTCTCCGCTGTGATTTAAGGCATACTCTTAACTGTGAGCCCCTGTAAAAATTAAAAGTTAAACACCTCCAAAAATCAATGGTAAAGATAAAATTTCCATTCCAAAAGTTACAAATGGGGATACAAAGAATTAGGACCAAAGCAAGTCCAAAATCAGCAGATCAGACGTTAAGTCCTATAATTCCATGTGCAGCATCCCTGAAAATCTGTGGCAAATTGTGAACTCCCAAGGGATTTGGTGGCTCTTTCCCTACAGTACTGTCAGTGGTTGTGCCTCCCATGACTTCTCTCTTGGACTGGCTTTACTTCCTCACAGGTTTTCTTAGATGATTCACATTCCTGGATTTTCCAAACTTGTGGGGTCTCCACTGCACCTTTGGCTTCACACTCACAGCTTCACACACTGCCCTCTCAGGAGGACACTGCCTCACCTACCAGGCCTTCTGAAATCCAAGTGGATCACTTCTTGGCCTTTTGGCTAAGATCAAGTGTCATCTGGGTGGAAGCCTGCCTAACCCACAATTCTTGCATTCTGCATGCACCTAAAACCACCACACAGATAATACCAAAGCCTGCTACCAGCTGGAGCAGTAGCTAGACTTTTCTCTCTCTTGGTTGTAAGGGTCAAGTGTCTGGATCGCTGAGCACTCTGAATTCAATTCTGAGAAACAGACTCTCTATGCTGCCACCATTCTAAAACATGATGTGGCTGCCACCATTTTGGAACATGGTACTCTGCAGTTTTCTTCTCAAAGCAAAGTCTTTCACTTCCAATTCTGAGGCTGCAGAGGGTGGAGTCTTGCTTCTAATGATGTCCTCAGGCCATCTCTTCTATTCTCTTTTTCCTTCTCAGCAATCAAGATCTCCTCTGCTTTACTTTTACAGTCCACAGCTTTACTGCAGCTTCCTTTCTGGCCAAACTCACAGTATTTTAAATCATTCTTCTGGGCTTCTTGCTGTTGATTCTCAACATAAATCTAGCTAAAAGTTCCCTGCTATAACCATGCCATTACCTAAACATTAAACTGCCTTGAAATTTCTTCTGCTACTTTAATCTTCCTCCCATAATCTTAGTCTCTGGACATGAGAAAAATGCAAGCAAACTTTGCTAAGCCATAACATTGTCTGGAGTCCAACAGCCAATACATTCCTTCTTCCCAGAAGAAACCTTCTGAGCCTGGTCTTTACTAGCTGGATTTCTATCAGCCTTCTGAACTTCTGAGCTCTGATCAGAACCTCCCATGAAGAACAACCTAAGGTGTTCCAGCTCCACTTTTTCAACTGGCATCTCTGATTCTTTCCAATCTCTTCCCACAAACTATTCCCAAAGGCCCCTGGTCAGGTAGAGTTACAGCAACAATCCCACGCCTAGTAACAAATTCTGTCTTGGTTGCTTTTTTCTCATTGCTGAGACAAAATACCTGACACCCAAAATTAAGGAAAGAAAGGTTTATTTAGCTCAAAGTTTGTGGAGGCTTCAGTCCATAATCAGCTGGCTCCATGACAGGGTGACATGGCAGAGGGGCAGCCATTCATGGCAGCTGGGGCAGCAGAAAACAGCAAAAGCAAAAAAGCAAATGGGGGAGACAAGCCTCTTTCCATCCATTTTATCTTATCCAGACTGCTAGGATTAGGTTACCAATCTAATCAGTATACTGATCCAACAGTCACTCACCCTTAATCCCAGAATCCTTAATCCCACCATCGCACTGCAAATCAATCACAAACTCTAGATTCAGCTACCTCTGAAAAAGCCTACCTTCTATGATCACTTGAGGCTTTAGAGAGACATCCAGACACAGACCATAACAAGCAGTCTAAAAATTTGAAGCATCAGTCAAAAGTTACCACACATAAAGTAAAACCAAATCAGACTTCCTATCTAGGAATGAATGTCTCAATTTCTGCTTATTGTGAATAGATAAAAGTTTACTTATGCTGTCATGCAATGTGGCCAAGAAATAAAGGATAATAAAAAGTCTGAGAGAAAAAGGTGAGAGACAAAGAAGTAACATCTCCTGAGGAGGCTACCATTTTAATAAAGAGATGATTTAATATCTAGAGAATTTCCAACAGATTATACCTCCATGAGCTTTATGTTAGTGTTTGTCAACTACTACTAGCCTTTTCTTACTTTTGTTTCCTTTTGCTTCTCTCATTTCTTTGCTTGCCTGCTCTGTTTTTTTTTTCAGAGTTGGAGATCAAAATTTTTTCATTTTCAATAATTGCCTACCATTACACTATAGATTTGTTTATTGTCTGTTTCCCTGAATAGAATGTAAGTTTCATGAGTTCAAAGTATTTACCTTTATTGTACCTGATACCCAGTACCTAGAATAGTACTTAATATGTAATAGTTGCTTATTAAATATTGACTGAATAAATGAATAATTATAATCTTCTGTTTTAGAGACTCTCATCTTTTTTGCAAAATGAGGATATTTGGTCACATTGGGTAATTTCGAAGGACTATTCCTGCCTTATGGCTGAACTCTGAAGTATGGGTAAGGTCAGTCAGGTGACCAATGGGGAATGGCAGACAGTGTGATCTGGCTGCTGTCCTGCATTGGCAGAAGAGTGGGCCAGAAAAGGATTGTCTAAGGGAAATGAGTGTGAATATCCAAGGAAAAAGAAGTTCAGTCAGAGTGAACTGCAAATCCAAAGAAGGAGGGTGTTTGGTGTGCTCAAGACATAAAAAACAGGGAATAGCTACAGTGCTGCAAAAAGGGGGGAGGGTTGGAAATAGATTGGGAAGGTAACTGGTGGCCAAATTATTGTGTATGTGTGCATGTATGTGCTTGGTATGAAAGATAAAGTATGTATGTTATGATCTGTGTAGTGTATGCATGATAAAGTCATGTGTTTGTTTTGTCTATGTATATATAACGTGTATGTATGTGTTATTGTATTGTGTACATGTGTATGTTCAATATAAAGGTATATATGTACATGTGATGGTATATGTGATATGGTGTGACACATGTGTACAGCGTATTTAATCTCTGCTTGTGAAGGGAGTATTTTATGAGGCAAGGTCTGTAACTGTGGTGTTAGCACACATATGCTGTGTAATTTGTGCATGAATTTTGGAGGTGACATGTACGGAGTGTCATGTGTGTGGTAGCATATATATGCATTGAAGTGACTACTCTAATTATAACAAAAGCTGCCAGAATTCATCCTTCCAGTGTGATGAAATCTTAGCTTGAAAAGGTACTTTCCATTTCTAATTGTTTCCTTCTGAAAAATCTCCCAGAATTAGAAGACTGTAATGCCTATGTTACTGTATACTAAATAAAGAATGTTGCCTATTGAATAATACAGATTTTAATAATACATTAATGCTTTCTGAAAAATAACATTGTTTTGCTTTTCCTAATCATCATGCTCATGGAAATCTATTATCTTTTAACATTGTTAATGTTTAATGCAACCAAGATAGACTGCACATCCATAATACATCTTAAATAAGTACTGTAAAATAGTCTAAGATTCATTTGTTTATAACTCTGCTTAAAATGCTGGTTTGAAAGCCCAAGGATTCTTGACCTATTTTATCTCATCTCACATACCCTTGGGATTTTCAGCTGCCAAGAAATGTATATCAAAGTGTCAGGAACAGCAAAATATGTTGTCACTTTCAACTCTGTTTTTTGCCTTAATATCTGTTCCTAAACCCTCTTTCTTCAGTCAGTGATAGGAAATGATATACCCTCTCCATCTTGACCCACATAGAAAATACAACCAAGAGTGAAATACTAATGCCTTACTTCACAGCTGAGATTTCAGCTATGTCAGAGAGAGTAGAAAATGCTTCACATATTTGACAGAAGACATAACAGAATTTTCCTCAAGTCATGATTGTGTTGGTTGCATAACCTCAGAGAGAGAGAGAGAGAGAGAGAAACAAGCCAGCCAAGCACATGTACCCAGAAGGCCACATATAAACAGGGAGAGGGAGCAAGGAAAGTGAACATCCCTCTTCTAGTGTTTTTCACTGATATGACCCTAAATGCACCGAAATATGTTTCCTTGCTGAATATCCTGGACAAAAACAAAAACAGAACCTTCTTAGGTGAGACTGGTATAGTTCCTGAAGTGGCCTTGATGTAAGGCTGTTACTAAGACATTCTTGGCACTTTCAGATGATAAGATACATGTATCTAAACTGTATCATACTTGAAGGAGCAAATTTAGTAGAGGTACTTAAAAAGATGGATTGTATTGATAGCAGTTGGTCACTTGAGCTGTGATCAAAAGACTATGGCTTGAGTCCTACATTTCCTCTTTACTGGGTTTACACAAGATCCTTGGAAATGATGTCTAATGTCCTCCTCACTAAGTTTCTACTTAAGATATATAAAAAGGTGCTATGGTTTATATCTAGATGTCCCCCAAAGCCTCATGAACTCAGAAGCAAGGCTTTCAGAAGGTGATTGGATTAGGAGGGGCTTTGAAATAGACTAGCTTTTAGGAGGTGAAGTCTGGGTGGAAGAGGTAGGTCAGTGTTGTGTGACTTGAAAGGCTGTGGCTCACTTCCTTCTCTTCCTCTTCCTCCCCCTCTTCTTCTTCTTCCTCCTTCTCTCCCATCCCCTCATGACTTTTGTTAGTACGTGTTTGAAGTACATAATGATTACATTTCACTGTGGTGGATTGGTACATGTACATTACACATTTCAGTTCCCTTCTTTCTCTACCATTCTTCTTTTTTATTTTCTAGTATCTGATTCATTTACTTATCTTTTAAGATCTTATAAAGTTAATTATTGTATTGAAAATCAGACTAATAAGACAAAGAAGATATAAAGCATGTAAGATGATTGTACTAAGTCCAGGTACAATTTTAGATATATTATCCCCACCTTTTTTTTCCCTATTATCTGTCATATATATAAAAATGGGGGCAGGGGAGGGTAGGAAGAGAATTTTTTAATATAAGACAAACCACATATTTAAGATTATGTGTCTAAGTCACTTCACTTAACATTATGGCCTGAAGGTACATCCATTTTCCTGCAAGATACTCAAATTTAATCATTCTATGGCAGAGTAGAACTCCATTGTATATGAATGCCACATTTTTTATCCATTCATCTATTGATGTACATATGGATTCTCTCTAAAATTTAGCTATTCTGAATTGTGCTGCTATAAACATAGGTATGCATGGATCACTGTAATATGATATCTCTAACTCTTTTGGGAAGATACCTACAAGGGGAATATCTAGGTGCAATGGAATTTTTAGTTTTAGTTTTTCAAGGACTCTCTTTAATGATTTCCATAGTGGTTGTATCTGTTTACAGTCCCATCAGCAATAGAGAAAGGTTCCTTTCTCCCCACAGCCTCACCACCATTTGTTATTGGTTGACATCTTGATGATAGCCATTCTTTCTAGAGTGAGATGGAATCTCAGGGTTCTTACAATTTGAATGTCTCAAATGGCCAGCAGTAATGTACATTTTTCATATATTTATCGACACTTGCATTTCTTTATCTGAGAAGCAGTTATTTATTTCAGATGCCCATTTTTAATAGGACCTTTAAATTTGAGGGTCTGACTTTTTAAGTTATTTATATATTCTAGATATCAGTCCTTTACATGAGAAGTAGCTGACAAAAATTTTTCCATTCTGTAGGTTGTCTCTTCACTGTTAGTGGTTTCCTTCACTGTGTAACCTTGTCTATTTCCTGTCTGCCATGAGGTCAGCAGCTTTCCTTTGCCCAGGCCCTTCCACCATGCCAACCGCACAAGGACTAAAATGTATAAACATAAGCCAAAATGAAACCTCTCCTCTTCTAACTTGTGGGGTCAGGTATTGAGTCCAAGCAACAAGGAAAGTAATTTAAGAAACAAGGAAAACAAAATAGTAGACTAGGAAGTCCCCTATTCATATCCTTTCATGGCATGCAGAAATTGGCAGTCATCCATAGGCAAGAGTGCCTTTGTGGAAACTTTTGGAACCTGGATAGGAAGTTGCAAAACATAGGAAGAGAACATGAGTCTAAAGAAGGGTAAGCAAAACAGTACAAACATTCAAAATTCTAATATAGGAAGAGAACATGTGTGTAAAGAAAGGTAAGCAAAACTATGCAAACATTCAAAATTCTAACAATCCCATATGCAGTGACAGAGTCCTGGCAACAGACCCCGAAATGGCCCCAGGTCATATGAACTTGTCTACAACCCTGCTGGCCTTGGTAATACCACCAGAACCATCTACCAAGCGACCCAGGAGGAGCCACACTTAGTCACATACAAACGTATAGTGGACAATAGAAGCAAAAATAAGTAAGTGGGACTGCATAAGACTAAATAACCTTTTTATATCAAAAGAAACAATCAACAAAATGAACAATCATTCCTATGCAATGAAAGTATTTACAAATTATGTAATGATAATTGCATTAATATCCAAAAAAATAGAAGCTCAATAGTCTTCTATGTAACAGCAGTATTGGCAATCCCCAAGTCTACTGTGACAATTAGCAATTCACTTGTAGGACCCACAAAGCACAGAAAAACTGTCATTCTCATGGTTATAGTAAATTACACTGAAAAAAACTCAGATTAAAATCAAGAAAGGCAAAGGTGCATGGGGCAGAGTCCAGAAAAATCCAGGTATGGCTTCTAAACCATGAGTCAAATAAAACCTTTCCTCCTTTAAATTGTGGGGTTTGGGTATTGTATTCTAGCAAAGGAATAGTTGATGAACATGCAAAGTATTGCCATCTGTGCAAAGCCTGACCCTGGGTGTCCAAGTTGTTACTGAAGGTTAGTCACATGGACATGGCACACCTAAGTAACTGTTCTTAACTGTTTCATCTCCAGGTTTCCACAGGTCACATTGCAGTAGTGCAGCTCAGGCCCTCAACAATCAAAACAACTGTTTACCTTGAATCACACTATAGCATAAATTATCTGTTATATAGCCCAAGGTCTTAGTTATACAAAGACACTGTCATCCACAAGGATATCCCAAGGACTCAGGGCTCACCTCCTATAACCCAAGGACCCATCTTTTCTTTGGAATTTGCAAGGTTTGAGCACCTGAGTCTCCTGAACTTATCCTTTGCTGCACAGGGGAAGCAGTGTCTATTTTAAGGACACCAGAGAACTGCAAGAGATAAGATACAGACCCAACTCAAATTTGAGCTTAAGAATCAGTTTCTAAATGTGCATCATACATCAGTCCTTTGAGAGTAAGCTGCCTTTGATCCTAATTGTGTTAGGAGTGCCCCTTCTTGCCTGAGGGAGACTCTTGTAAAGGGGGATTCTCACTTAAAGGACTCTTGCCTTAAATAGGTCAGTATTCTAGGAATGTCACCATCTGCCACTCCTGGGAGATCTCCCACAGAATAAAGGAATGAAAGCCTGTATGACTGTTCAATAATCTACACAACACTAAGAGTTTTATTGCTGGCATATTGGAAACGTTAGGAATAAGAAAATGTTACTCAGGTAACATAAAACTCAACTCAGAATGGCTAAAACAGCTAATAGATTTATTATCTTACATAGCAAGAAGTTCCAAGACAGTACAGCCCCAGGATTGTTCAATTCACTACCTAGTTCTAGCTGAATATTGTGGTACATGCTTCTACATCAACATTCTGGGAGGCTGAAGCAGGAGAGTGGTGAGTCTGATCCCAGCTTGGGGAACTTAGCTACATAGATAGCAAGACCATACCCTGCCTTGAAATTAAAAAAAAGAAAGACAGAAAAAAATCTGTGTGAAAGCCCTGGGTTCAGCTTCCAGTACAGCAAAAAATAAATTAAAAAAATAGTGAAAATTAAAAACTCAAGTTCTTTTGCTTTTCCATCTTTAGCATTAGTCTATTCAGGCTGCCATAACAAAATACCATAAATTGAAGAGCTTATAAATAGTAGAAATGTATTTCCCACAGTTCTGGAAACAGAGAAGTCTGAGGCACTGAAAGATTCAGTGGTGAGGGTTCACTTTCTGCTTCATAGGCAATGACTTCTCACTGTGCCTTCTCATGGTAGAAGGATCAGAGAATCTCATTAGGGCCTCCATTAACAAGGTATTAATCTCACTCATGAGGACTCCGGCTTCATGACTGATTATCCCTAAATGCCCCAGTTTGTATTCTCTTCATGGGAGTGGTTAATAATTCAGCATGAATTTGGTGGAGACAACCGGGCTGACCTCAGCATTGAGTACATTAGTGAGCTTTTCTCATGGCAAAAAATAATGACTATAGCAGGTCTAGGCTATAGTGTCTTCATATTCTGTTATACAGAGACAAAAACTGGGCTTTTCCTTCTAAAGACCTTTCCCAGAAGCCACCCTGTCTAGTTTCCCTCCTGTCTTCCTAGCCAAAACTGCTCATTCTAAGCCAATCAAGTGACTGAGAAAATAAAATATCCCTATTGTGTTAGTATAATCAAATTTCAACTCTTGAAAGTTGGAACAGGATTGGCATCCCTTAAGCCCATAGTTTCTTGGGAAAGTATGAGTACTGGAAAATTTTAACATTCTTTAAATGAGTCTCACAATGACTTACTGTCAGATAAGCAACCAAGGTGTCGACTGTGGAAAGTTCACAGGAAATAGCACAACACCAGGAGGATTCACCATGGTTTGTGAAACCCCCAGTCCTCATGGGAGCCACTGTGTTCATTTGTGCTGCCCCAATGTTCTGGGGCTAAGTGATTCCTAGAAGAGAAATGCAAAAGCCTAAAAACCCCTATTTGATATAAAAATAATCTATTTTCCCTCATGTTTTTCTGATGTTCCTCACAAAGGAAAGCCATCTATTCTGGAAGGGAAACACACCTTCCTCCACAGATACATTCCTCATTAATTTGAATGTGACTACTCCTTCATCTAGGTTTTGTTAAAGCCAACTAGAGTCCCTTAAATCTCTGACATGCCGGTTTCCAAATAGGACAACAATTGGTTTAAACATCTGAGTCCCGTGGAATTTTCTCAAAATTAACACTCCCCCTACCTTATCATCCCATCTTCCACTATTCACAAACCTTGAGGTTTGGGGAACATTCTGTGGGAAATGGCACTGCTAAGATCTTTGCCCAGTAAATTCAGTGGAAGATTCCTTTCATCTTAATCTCTGTGGTTAGTTGCATTCCTTTCAAGTTACAAAAATAAATCTTTACTTTTCACAGATGGAAACTTGCTAGGTGTTATTTCTCAGTTTAGACATCACACAATTGCATTCATAATTTGCTATTTTGTATCTAGCTCTCCAATGCTGTAATCTGGATCTGACAGTACAATTCACCTATCTTAAGGGCTTCTCCTCTCCATCCTTCTATGTAAAGTCAGGAAGAGACTTACATCCTCGCTCCTCTTAGAACTCCGTATCTTTGTCTTGTCACTTCTCTCTCCTTTTGTCAAGTTCCTCAGAACTAGCACAATGGTGACTTCACACTTTCTGCTACCTGTTATTATTCTCTTCTTCTACAGCTCACTGCTCAGTGATTTGGGATAACTGTGTTTTTATAGGCTGGTTTACACAATAGTAAATGGCCTAGCTGTAGGTGCAAATGCACTCCAGGATAATTTTTCAAACAGATGCCTTAAGCATTGATTGTGGAGGGTGTCATGAATAATCCTTCAGGATAATGAAGAATGAGGAACAGTATCACAATAATTCAAAGGAGGCAATGCCTTAAACTTTCATGTGTGAGCTTGTTGTTTTACTAGTTTCTAATTTTTCTCTGATTATAAACTGAATACTCATCATAGAGAAATTAAGAGGGAAAAGCAGGGGCCAGGGATTTAGCTCAGTGGCACAAACACCTGCCTGACAAGTGTGAGGTCATGAGTTCGATCCCAGGTACCAAAAAAAAAGAGTGAAAAACATATTTCCTTTATATAAAGGCAGGCAACCATTAGAAAAGATGTGGCAAACATTCTAATGAACAGGCCAAATCACATACTGCAGTGGCACAGTTGTTGTGATATGCATTCAAAGCAGAAGTACAGATTGCCTGTCCTTATTCTGATAGCTTATCAGCTAATATTTATCATTGACATCTAAATATCTAAGGTGTTCCCTTAAACACAAATCAGATAATGAGTTAAGCAAATTAGTTTGATTGTAATCATCATTTCACAATGTATCTGTATATCAAATTGTGTTGTACCTCTTAAATATGTACAGTTTTTATTTGGCATCATACTTCAATGAAGCTTGGAAAAACCAGTGATACATATATGTTTTATGTATATAGTTATAGTTATATGTGAAGTTCTTAATACCAGTACTGTTCTAGATCAGAGAAAATGGCAGTGAAAAAATCAAATCCCTCATGGAATTAACTTCTTGTAACCAAGACAGCTATAGAAATAAATATAAAAGCTTCCCCTTGAGAGGAATCCAGAAGGAAATGAGGTACTGACTCATGCTGATATCTGGGGAAGGGCATTGCATGCAGAGAGGGGAGCAAGAGCAAAGGCACCAAGGTGGGAGCATATGTGAAGTTTAAAGAAAGTGCAAAGGCCAATAAACTCACATTGGGTAAACAAGGGGCTGACAGTAAGATAAAATCAGAGAGGCATAAAGACTATGAAAGGACTTCATGTTTTGATTCTAAGCTGGAAACTGTTAAAGGGTTTCTGCTGATATGACCACATTTAAACTTTAAAATATAAGTGATAATAAAAGAGGAATTACACATGAGCAACATAGTCACAATGAAGAGAATGGAAAAAAAAAAACTAACCTAATTCTGAAAAATAGCAATTTGACTATGTTCATTGTATTAGTCTGAAGTCTCCAGGAGGGAAGGCAGGAAGGAGAAAGAGACACACACAGAGACAGAGACAGAGAGAAATTAAAAGGTATTGAAAAGCTAATGATCTAGATCAGGCATGTGCATTGTTGTACTTTTAAAACGAGATGTTGTGTATGAGTTTTTTTTTTTTCTAAACTAAAACCTCAGTATTGAGGTTTAATTGCAGTGGCATTTGGCAATAAATAAGTGGTTTTTGGTTTGCAGTTTGAGCACTTGTCTCTAAAAGATTTGTCATCATTGGTGTAGATGGTGTAGTTCTAGTCTGAGTTTGAAAACCCAAGGAGCCAGAAAGCTGAGGTAAGTTCCAATCTGAACCCAAGTCGAAAAGCAGGAGAAAACCAATGTTCCCAACAGTTATAGGAAAAATAACAAAACAAAACAAACCTCTCTAAGTCCTTTATTCTAGTTAGGATATTCAGGACTTCAACCAGTTAGAAAAGAACAAACCACATTGGGAAAAGCCATCTGCTTTACTCAGCTTATTTATCTAAGTGTTATTCTCATCCAGAAATGCTCTCAAAGGAACACTTCCACAGAAGTAATGTTTAATGAAATATCTGGGCACCTCGTGACCCAGTCAAGTGATTTAACATTACCATCATATCCTCTAAGGCTAAAAACAAAGAAAATTATATAAAAATGTTTTTATAGTTAGTACATTTATTTTTCACAGAGCTATGAGTTGGCACCTTTGATACTACCTCATGTGAATTATATAATTGTGCACATAAATAAATAGGTTATGGGTAAAGAGAGTCAAATATATTAATAAAGAAGGAAAAAGTTATAAATAAGGAAAAGGGGAGATTAAAATGAATTTGAGGTGTTGGGTCATAATCAGAAATAGCAGTGTAAATTGTGGTTTTAGGCAGATCAGTATATCAGTAGGTAAACGTGTGTGTGTGTGTGTGTGTGTGTATGCACACACATGCATCACAGTGTTATTTACATGTAGATCCTAGTTTTGTGTGCTGAAAGGCCTGGAAGCTAAGACACCCCCAGATATGATGAACACTCCTGGAGCTCATATTGGCTTTGGATTCTAACATTGCTTTCCATTAAAAATACACAGGGTTCTTTAGAAAAATCAACAATGAAGAAAAATACAATATGAGCCTGAACTATCCCTCCCACACCAGAAAGCAAAGTGTTAAAGTATGATGTGGATTGCCAAAAGAACAGAGGAGCCAATTTGAAGATGCTTCCAAGGACCAAATATGGGACAAATTAGCAAGAAAACAAATATAAATAAGTATACATGAGTTCATACTGATATAAATGAATGAATAAAGTATCCAATTTCTTTTTTCTTACAGTAGAATTCTAATTTACAAATGCAGAAGGAATGATAGGCTATCACTCAGGGGTAAATTCTACCATGATTACTGTCGTAGGGTAGCAATAGCAATACATAATAAAATTTGTAGGCAAAACTCTAAGGAGAAACAGGATATTTCCACAGCATCAAAATATCTCTCCATAAAAACTTAGTTTCAATGGGAAAAATCCATGCACAAACCTGGCAGATACCATCATACCCATGTGATCAAAGTTGACATAATAAATCATGACACAAATTGACTTCAGGTTCCACTGTGAAGGGAACAATATAATTTCTGTAGTTTTCATAACTTCTGTAGAATCATGAGAAGATATTACACAAGCCTAAATTGAATGAGTCTTTGAAATACCAAGGTCATAGAAAATAAAGATTGAGGTATTGTTCCAGATGGAAGAGATTAAGGGATCATGAAAACTACATGCATTGTGTGATCCTGGACTAAAGTATGAATCAGAAAGAGAACAATTCAAGAAATTTGAATTTTCCCTAGTACTGCTAGATCAGTGATGTTTCCTAAAATGACAATAGGCTGTCAGTTAGCAAAAGTTATGAAGAAAATAATTATGACATTAGAAGGCTGTCATCTAAAAGAAGAAAATACTGAGGATTTAGAAATTCCCTAATTAAATTTAAACACTGAATTATACATTTAATTAAATAAATTGGACACACATGTGTTGTAAATATGCATTGTTTCTCTGGTGTGAGAAACCAAGAGTGTAAATAAAGACCAATATGTATAATAGGTATTGTGAAATAGGAAGAAAATGTTCAAATGGGGAGAGGAATGAGAAAGAAGGAAGGGGGAAAGGAAAGAAATAAAAAGTGGAAAAAAGAGAGAAAAGATGAAAAACATGGAAACGGGGGATCCAAGATGGCCAATGGATAGGTAGCACGATAGAGAGCCTCTCTGAAAAAAACAACTCAGATGCTAGAATCTAACACTATGGAGAAGACCAGACAAAAGGAGAGAAATTCTCATGACCCAGGAAGAAACTGAGGAAAAAGAAAAAGAAAAAGAAAAAAAAAAAGAAGCGTGGACAGAGGGCTGGAGCTGGGCACACTCTGGTTGCTGTATGGGGCATGTCTTGGAGTCATGTGACTCACAATTGAGCTGAGGTTGCAGCCCTGCTGAGAGCAGGGCTTGGTGAGCTCAAGACCCTTGGCAGGAGGAGGTGCTGCAACAGGGAGTGGAAATGTTGAGTCGAGCTGCGCGGACTTCGGTGAGTGATGGGATTCCCCAGAGCAGAATGAACACCTAGACAACATTTTGGAGTTGGGCAGAACAGGCTTGAGTCAACCTAGGTGGTGTCAGTTGGCAGCTCCTTGGCCCAAAGCATATTGGTGGGATCTGCTTGGGGTGGGCCATGCCCCTTGGTCGGGACCCAATAGCCAGGGATGAAATTGTTCTGAACCTGTGACATCTGCAGGGAACACACAAATGTGCTGAAGCACTTACTGTTTGACTGACCTAGGGGGAGGGGCTGGCCCACATCTTCCTTGCATGCGCCTCGCAGATCGGCAGTGGACTAGGGGAGACGGCACTTTCCTAGCCAGTGTGCTGCAGAAAAAACTTTAAGCAATAAGAAAGGCCCAGAGACTTCCACCACTCACCCATTTGAAAGAAACCAGAAACATGACAAGAGAGAGAAAAAGCAAAAGGTCTCCAACTGCCGAACCAGGGAAAGTGAGTCCAGGAGAGGTAAATACAGAGGAGGTTGAGGGCAGTAAACATGCAATATCAGACATGGTCTCATCGGAAATAAATACTTCTATGACCTCATCAATGAATTTATATCTGAAATTCTAACTCAGGTGAAGCAAGATATAAGAAGAATAATAAAAGAAATACTGGGTAATCCTTAAGAAGACACAAATGGAAGAATGGAGGGACCCAGAGAAAGGAGAGAAGCCTTTGATAAAAAATATAAACAAAATCTAGAATACATGAAACAGATCCAAAGAGAGTATCAGGAAATTAAAAGCTCCATTGAAAGCTGGCAAAACTTCTTAATAGAAACTAAAGACAGACTTTCAAAACTTGAAGATAGACTTGCAATGTATGATTGTGAAAGGAAGGATCTCTTAAAAATGACAAGGAACTAGGAAATAATGATACAAATGCTAGAAGACAACAAGAGGATTTATAACTTAAGAATGAAAAATGTGAACAAAGATGCAGAGACAAATAAAAATGAAATAAAAAGGCTATTCACAGAAATAATTAAGGAAAACTTCCCAAACATAGGAAATGGAAGCGATGTTCAGGTATATGAGGCATATAGAACTCCAGCCAGCTACAACCAAAGCAGATCTACACCCAGACATATAATAGTCAGGATCCCAGATATCCATCACAAGAACAGAATATTAAAAGCAGTCAGAGAAAATAAACAGATTACCTATAAAGGAAAACTCATCAAAATCACAGCTGACTTCTCAATGCAAACTGTCAAATCAATAAGAGCTTGGAGCGAAATATTCCAAGCCCTGAAAGAAAATAAACTCCAACCCAGATTGATGTACCCTGCAAAACTGTCTCTCAAAGTTAATGAAGAGACAAGATATTTCCACGACAAAGAGGAACTGGGAGGGGGGGGTTCATGACCACCAATCCAACCCTGCAAAGAATACTGGAGGGCATTCTAGAGAGAGAGAAGAAAATCACCAGGATTTCAGGAACAATGCCAGAAAGGCCTCAATGAAAGGGGCAGACAGTGGAATGAAGGAGAAAAGTAAACAGTAATGACAGAAAAATAGCATAGCAGAGATGAGGCAGAGAAGATTGGCTATATTGCTGTTTTGTCTTGACTGATTTTATTCAAATCTGATATGCTTGAGAGTATCAAGTCTGAGAGTAAAGGCAACTACTCTGAAGATGACAAGATTCAATAGCATACCCATTCTGGTTTCATTATTAACTGCCTTTGAAGTCCTATATTGTCTCTAATGTTTGGTTTTTATTAATATTGTTATTTACTGCTAAGTTTAATTATACTATGTCTGACAATATAGACAATTTTATCGAAAATAATAAAAGACATAATAGTAACTACCATAGATTGCCTAGTATTGTGGTTTTATATGTCCTTTTCATTTCATATTTCTCTAGGAATTTGTATTGTTGACATGTTTTGATTTGTTTCTCCCTCTAATACAGAAAGGCTAGGTATACATGTAGAGACTTATACATGTGTAGAACTTCTAAACAGTTTACGAGAATGGATTATAGTTATAGTAAAGAAAAAAAGAGGAAAAGAAAGTATTCTAAAGGATATAACTACATGTATGTTTAAGTGTGTAGGATTGATAACCATATTACTAAGTTTTTGTTGGCTAGATGAACAGAACTGATTGCAGTCTCACCATTTAAATGTCCAGTTTGTATGCTTTACTTTTATAACTTGAACAACTACTTCTAAGAGGGAAATATATACTTATCAACTAGTGATTTCTTACTGGTTATTATTTTTGTTTTGTTTTTTATTTTTGAAATTTTGTATTATTTCTACCCTCTTTCTGTTTCATTTATTTTTCTTTAATAAAAAAGAAAAGAAAAGAAAAAAACATGGAAACAAAGCTTTTGTAAATGGGGAGTGGAAGAGGAGTTGAAGGGAGGGGAGAGGAGTGTGGATAAAAACAAGTTATACAAAGTTATAAACTAGTTATATTATATATGTACAAGTACAAATTCTCTATGAGGAATGATTATTATGTATATCTAAAATGTAACAATAAAATCTGTTTTTTAATAAAAGATTATACACTCAAAAACTTTAAAATTCTGATTAATTTGATAGGTAAATTTAAATCAGTTCAAAATCTACTCATAGTTAATCTGTCAGCCAAATCTCCCAGTTGAAGTCCTTTAAATATGAAGACACAGAACTGTGGACTTCTAACATCTAGCTAAAAAAATTGGGCAGGGAGTGCTAAAACAAAAATGCCTGTATACAGAAAAAATTTTTTTAAAAAGCTCTCCATAACTAAACTTGGTGTGTTTTTAGAGAAACATGTTTCCAACTACTTTTGCACACCTAATTGTATTCTTTTATCTGAATTATGAAATGCATGTGTATGTCTCTGAACAAAGGAAAAAAAAATTATTCTTTGTTGCTTGTGTTCCGCTTCCTTCTTCTGGAATGTATCTTTCTGTATGAGTTCATTCCCAGGAGATAACTAGACCATGCTTTAGTCCAGAGCTGGCATGTGAATTAGTCTCATAATCTGTGTCTCTTTCCACTGATACTTTTCTATATATGTGTCAATATTTACTTGTTTAGTGGTATGGGAACTCCTATGCTGTATTCCATATATCATACACATTTAATGTAGTATATCAGTGTTGAGATACACTTCTCCAGGGTCTCTTGTTTCTTTACAAAGTATGGACTACCCTTTGTTCTAAACCATTTTGCAATGGCAAGCAGAAACACCAAAACAACACCCAGGATTTGGAGGCAGATTTATTTTGTGTCAGATGGGTACTGACAAGAAATCAATCTTTATGAAAATGTCAGACCTCAAAGGCTCAGGGAGGGGATTTTCGCAGGGTTTCAAGCAGCAAAGTGCTTGGCTTTCTCTGATTGGTTCTTACAATATGATCATAGTGACCAGCTATGCATCACAGTGACCAGACCAGCCATTTCTAGGAGGCAGAAGCAACCATGACTGCAACAGGAACTATTACCCGGGCAACTAAGAAGCTGAAGTATGCGGGCTAGGGGGTGGGGGTGGGGGTGGTGGCGTGCACATCTTCTGCTACAATTTGACTCAGACTGCATCTTCTGCCAGAATTCATAAAACAGTAGGCTAAATTGTTAGCTTGCCACAAAGGGAGAATCTCGGGTCTGGGCCAGTCCTTGATAGTCCTTTTTACTTACTGACCACTAGTGTTAATTTCAAATACAGAATTTTTGGGTTCATGGTCCAACCCTATGTGTAATATGTGATGATTATGAGCACCACAGAAATATTCATTTGAAAACACTTTGACACTTGTAGGGAGCTGGTGTTTGGTTTTGTTTTTAACTATTTTCCCTAAGGTCAGTGTCTTCTTGAATCCAGACATGTTTCAACCACCATGTTATGTTGCTTTGAAAGACCAAAGTTAGTTGGTATCATGCTTATGATTTTTGCTGTTTAATGAGATGTTTTAGTGCCCCTGTGAACTGATTCCCTAGGCAAGTGCCTCCCAGCCCACTTTGTTATCATGTTCTACTACTTATGAGGGTAAATAGGTGTGTGTGTGTGTGCGTGTGTGTGTGTGTGTGTGTAGTGTGCTCTTCCTGTTCCTAAACAAGCAATGCCAATAACTCTGGGTCACATGTACTCACATTCCCTTGGCATTTTCTAACTGCTTTCCCCCACCGCAACAGTAAGACTTGCTGCTATGATTAGCATGTTTCTGAAAACCTGAAAAAGTACATTCATTGCATTCTTGCCTGATTCCATTTTAGAAATAGCTTTGAAAATCTGAACTTAAGTATTTTTGGTTTTGTTTTGTCAGGAACTCATGGGGTGGAGAGAAGGCAGCTAAGGAGACAGGGAAAGGTGGGGCCAGTATGTGGCTCACCTGGAAGCTGCCGTTAATGGCTGTTCGCAACACACCCTCTCTCTTAGGCTGCAGCGGTTCAGAAAGATCAGAAGAGTACTTGTTATGAATCTTATTTCTATCAGAGATTTATTGAATAGGAATAGGACTTGACTCCTTTTTTTACATGCTGGGCCTATATCCAAAGTAAAGTGTTCTGTGTGCTAGAGGCAACTCCTTATTTTGTCTAATCTAAGATTTCCTCCATTGTAAGGTGCTCCATTATTTTAGGATCCACTGAGAAATAAAAAAATACTATTAGTTAAATTATAAAATATCATGTGCTATAAAACGCTTCCCAATTTCAAAAATATTTAAAATGGGACAATGTCTCTTAGAACTGATGAAATACAACATGTAAATTGTAGGTTACAGATGTTTTGCCTGAATCATTTCACTCTTTTATGATCTGAGCTACCATCTGTGGTTGTGGCTATGAATAAATAATAATAATAGCTACTACCAACTCGTGAACACATAACATGTACCTGTTGCGTTTGCCTTCATCATACCTGGTACTTTCCACTAGGCTGCAAGCAAGTGATAGAAATTCACTTCACAAAGGAGGAATCTGAGCTTAAGAAGGTTAGGAGGGTAGGAAAGCCAAGCTGCCACTTGCAGGAGCTACATTTGGAACCAACCTGATCCCCCTTCAAAACTGAGATGTTTTCAGGCACTCTAGGAATTGCTTTCTTTGCAGAAGCCGCCTGAGTTGAGAGTTTTAGAATGGTCTAAATATTTGTAGTTTTGTTTTACAAACAAGTTCCCACCCATCACACAGCTGTCACACAGCAATAATTGTGAGACCCACCTCCTCTCTTTCAGCTAAAATGAAGAGGAAACGGAGGGGTGAGGGGGTGGCTGTTCCTCTCCACAGAAATCATTACAGACCTAATGGGGCAAATGCTTTGCAAGTGCTGTGTCATTGTTTACCTTTGTGGAGTCTTTATACTTAGGAGGGAGATGAGCCCTTTATAAACTCCGTCTTGACGTTTTGGGCCTTTCAAGTGCCTAAAATATTAGAGCTTCAAATCCTTTCAGTATATGCATAAAAAATATTTCTAGTGCAACAGTTAAATATACCTTTTTCTTTTTCTTCTTAAGTCTTCAACATAATTGAGAACAGAATTTTAACTGATGGAAAAATATAAAGCCCTTGGTAATGTTTTATCACTTTTTGTTATTGTCTCCAAAGAAGAGGCCTTGACAAGTGTTGGCTGCTGCTGAGTTACCATGGCAGTAATCATTCAAACAAGAATGGAATTTTTAAAGTATGCTTAACCCTTTTTCTTACCCCTATGGTGCAAAATGAGTAGAAAGAGTTTCATTTTGCGCAATTCCACTGGATGAAATAGTGTCTCTACAGTGAGGGACCAGCTTTGCCACTGGCTCAGTAGATTGTTGTGGCACCCCACTCCCTTACTCCATCATTCTGGCCCAGGTGCTCTGTGAGAGCCACAGCCTTTTGGGTCACCAAGCACAGTACACATGGCTGCCGCTACCTGGATGCCTTTGTACCTGTCACAGTCCTTCTGCTGCTCATACTTAATTCCATGATGATGCCACCTCCTTGGAAATCTCTCCCTCAGCCTTTCCACCTGTAGGCATTGGTTATACATATCCAGGTGCTCCAGTAACACATGATTTACTGAATCGTGATGCATGCTACCTTGGTTATCATTGTGTGAGGCATCTTGGTATAGAACATCTGGATTTGCCTGGGTAAGAAGCTCTGCTTCATTTCTTAAAAGCTTCCATCTTACACAAGTCAGTTGACTTTTCTAAACTTAAGCTTCTCCCTATGTAAAAGGAAAATAAGAATGATAGCCACTTCACAGAAACACTGTGGGAATTCCATGAAATAACCTAAGTAAAATGTCTACATCAGTGAGTACTCAATAAACATTACAGCAAAGCTAGTCTCCTGCAAAATTTAAGCTCCCCTACACAAGAACTGTGTCTTTCATCTTTGATTATCTAGGAACTAAGAAACCTCAGGCACACAGAGGGCCTTCCCTAATTATCTAACACTTACTTTCTAAATAAGTGAATTTTCCATATGTGTAAAGCTTATTCCTTAATGAAAAAACATTTGAAAAATGCTTGTTTCTCATAAAGTTAATTTGTATCCATTGATGAAAATTTGGAAAACAGAATTACAAAGATCAAAATAAAAGTCAGGTATGATCATATCATCCATCCCTGAAAGTTATTGTATATTCTTTCTCATATGTCCTTTTGTATGCACATATACACACTTATTTCATGTTGAAATATTCTAATTTAAATATTATTATGACAAAATACATATAAAATTTACATGTTAACTATTTGAAAGAATATAGCTTAGCAGTATTAAATATACCTATAATGTACAATAATTACCACTACCCATATCCATTGCTATTTTCATCTTGTAAAACTGAAATTCTAAACCCATTATACAATATCTCCCCACTCTCCCCACCTCCAGCCCTGAAATCACTATTTTAATTTCTGTCTCTTTAATTTTGACTACTCTTGGTACTTCATATAAGTAGAATCATACAGTATTTGTCTGTTGCAGCCTATTTTTATTTAGCATAATGACCTCAAGACTCATACATATTGTAGAATATTCTTCCTTTTAAAGGCTGAATAATATTCCATGGTAAGTCTATGTCTCATTTGCTTTATCCATACATCTATCAATGAACACTTGAGTTACTTCCATGTTTTAGCTATTTTGACTAATGCTACTATGAATGTGAGTATATAAATATCTTTTTGATATTCTGCTTTAAAATTTTTTGGGTTCATGCCAAGAAGTACAAACATTGTATCATATGGTTATTCTATGTTTAAATTTTTCCATAGTATACTGTCTTCCACTACAACTATATTATTTTACACTCCCACAAACAGTGCACAAGAGTTCCAAATTCTCTACAACCATGCCATACAAGTTCTGATTTGTTCTGTTTTGTTTTGTTTGTGGTGCTGAAGATTAAACCCATGGCCTTGTGAATGCTAAGCATGCATTCTATCACTAACCTGGACTCCTACCCTTCTCTTGTTTTTTTATAGCCATCATCCTGCCAGATGTGAGTGAAGTTGTGGTTTGCATTTTTCTAATGGTCAGTGACATCAAACATCTTTTCATATTGGAAACATATTTTAATATTGGCTAGTTGTGTAAGTTTTTTGGAAAAATATCTGTTGAAGTCTTTGCCCATTTTTGAAACAGGTTGCTTGTTTGTTTTTAATTATTTAGTTTTAGGAGCTTTCTGTTTATTCTGTAAATTAGTTAGATATATATTGATTACAAATATTGTTCCTATTCTGTGAGTTGCATTTTTGCTTTAATACTATTTTTAATGCACAAAATTTTAAAATGCTTATAAAACCCAGGTTCTCTATTTTTTTCATTTATTATCTATGTTTTTTGGTATTATATGTAAGAAATCACTCCCAAATCCTGTACTGTGAGGCTTTTTTCTAAGAGCTTTATAGTTTTAGGTTTTACAGTTAGATTTCTGATCCATTTTGAGTTAACTTCTGTATATGGCGTTAGATAAAGGTTCTTCTCTGTTATTTTGTGGGTAGATACCCAGTTTTCCTGAACCATCTGTTAAAAAGATTGTCCTTTCCCTATCAATGGTTTAGAGCCTTGGCAAATGATCATTTGGCCATATATGCAAAGATTTATTTCAAGGTAAACTTTTTTTTGATGGACAATTTTGATTCATTTCTTCATAGTGCTGGACTTGAAAACTAGGGCTTTAGTTTATATCTTAGATATCATCATATATTTGCTATGCCCACATTATATATGATTTTAAGCAGAGCACAATACTATTATAAAGCTAATGTGAAGATATTATTAAAAAGGATTTTCCTCCAGAAATTTGGTGTCTTTAAATTTGCATCTTGATCTTGACATATGAATATCCAGCCATTATATTTCTTAGTGGTGTAAAATCTCATTTTCAATCTCACTTATTGGTGCTGAAATTGTTCACTAGTTATGGTCTGATGTGGTTAGTTCACAAACACAGATTGCATAAGACTTCGAGCAGAATTTATAGAGTTTGATGGAAAATAGATTAGGCAGAACTTCATCTAAAATATTCTTAGTAATTAATGTTGACGTGTTTTCTATACCTCATCAGTTTCATTCAACAAATAGTTTTTAAATTGTTAACAAAGCTGTTAGGATTTATACACATATTTACACATTGATAATTTTTAAAGAGAGTTATTTCTAGATTCTCTATCCTATTCCATTGATCCATCTGTGTGTCTTTATGACAAAGCAGATTGTTTTAATTACTTTAGATTTGTAGTAAATTTTGAAATCATGAAATTTGAGTTCTCCAGATTTGTTCCTGTTTCAAAAGATTGACTATTTTGGATTCCTCAACATTCCTGATGAATTTTAGGAAGAAACATCACTGGAGCTGGGCAGAGTCATGAATGTAGTCCTAGCTACACAGGAGGCTGTGACATGATTATTATGCAAGTCCAATAACTCAAGACCAACCTACGCAACATAGTGAGACCCTCGTCTCAAAAACAAAAACATTATTGGGAATTTGATAGAGATTGCATTGAGTCTTTAGTTTGCTTTGGATAGCATTGACATCCTAACAGTGTTGTGTCTTCAAATCCATGAACATGGGATGTTTTCATTCACATATGTCCTTTTAAATTTCTCAGCAATATTTTGAAGCTTTCCTTCTATGTCTTTCACCTCCATAGTCAAGTTAATTCTTAAATATTTTACTCTTTGATTCTATTAAAATGCAATTGTTTTTCTACTTTGTTTTCCAGATTGTACTTTGTGTGTGCAAATGCAAATGGTTTTTGTGTTGACTTAATATTCTGCTATTCTGCTATATTCACTTCTGCTTTTTGTTTTATGTATTGTGTTGTACATGTGTGTATTGGGTTTTTTTAAATATATCTATGAACAGAGATTGTTTTACTTCTTCCATTATAATTTAGTTGTCTTTTATTTCCTTTTCTTGCCTAGTTACACTGTCTAGAACATCTAGTACTACCAGTATGCAAAGTGGAACAAGCATGAAAATCACATATTTTTGCCTTGTTGCTGATCTTAGAGTAAAAACTATCAGTCTTTCTTTATTGAGTAGAAAGTTTGCTGTGAACTTTTTACGTATGACTTTTATTATGTAAGGTAATTTCTTTCTATCACTAGATTTTTAAATTTTTTATCCTGAGAGAATGTTGAATTTTGTCAAATATTTTTATGCCTCTATTGAAATGATCATGTAATTGTTTCCCCCTTCATTCTGTTTATGTGGTGTATCACATTGGCTGATTCTCATATGTTGAATGGTATTTGCATTCCAGAAATAAATCCCACTTTATTGTAGTTTTAATATGTAGTTAAGTTTGCTAGTATTTTTGAGTATTTTTATGTAAGTGTGCGTCTGAGATATTGGTCTACAGTTTTCTTATAATTGTCTTCATCTATTTTTGACATTAAAGTAATGTTCCCTCCTTATTCAATTCTTGTGAAAGGTTTAATACAGGTTAGTGTTATTTCTTCTTTAAATGTTCGTTAGAATCCATTAGTGAAGCCATCGAGGAATTTTGTTTGGTAGATTTTATATTATTGATTCAATATCCTTTTGGGTTTTTTTGTTTGTTTGTTTTTGTTTGTTTTGGATTTTTTGAGACTAGATCTTGCTATGTAGTTCAGGCTGTCCTTGAACTCACTGTGTATCCCAGCCTGGCCTTGAACTTGAGGCTATCCTCCTGTCTCATCCTCCCTAGTGCTAGTATTAAAGGTGGGTGCCACTATACCTCAATATCCTTACTAATTATAAGCCTATGTAGACTTTCTATTTCTTTATGATTTAGACTTTTTAGGCTATATGTTTCTAGGAATTTATCCATCTTACGTAGGTTAGCAAAATTTTTTAATATGTAGTTCTTCAGTCTTCTCTTAACCTTTTTTATTCTGTAAAATCAGTCATGTTTTCATTATCATTTCTGAGTTTAGTAGTATGACTTTTTGTTCATTTAGTTAAAGATCTATCAATTTTTTATCTTTTTAAAGAAGTGATTTTTGTTGTCACTAATTTTTTTTCTCTATTGTTTTACTAATCTTCACTTTGTTTATTTCTAGTTAATGCTTGCTCCTTCCTTCTGCTACATTTTTCAAGCTTATTCTTTTTATATTTATTTTTCAGTACTGTATACTGAACACAGAGCCTTTGCACTGAGTTATATCCTTAACCCTGTTTAAGTTTTCTTTTGAGACAGGGTGTTGAGGTCTGGATCTGGAGTGTCCCACAAAAGCTCATGTGTTCAGAAGTGGCACTTTTGGAAGACATTTGGACCATGGGGGCACCATTAGGAAATGGGGTCTGGTTGCAAGAGGCCAGTTTCTGGACGTGTGACTTGGAAGGGAATAGCTCCTTCCCCAGTTCCTCCTTTCTCTTTCTGCTTCCTGGTGATGGTGATATGGGCAGCTTTCTTCTGCCAGATTCTTCTGCCCTGCTGTTTCTGTCTGGAACCAGCCACCTATGGACTGAAACATCTAAAAAACATGAGCCCAAGTAAACTTCCCCTTTGAGTTCTGGGTGGTGTAAGATGTTGCATCTCAGTGATAAGAAAGTAACTAAGACATAGAGTATCAGTAAGTCACTAGATTGCCAAGGCAGGGCTCCAGCTCGCAATCCTTGCCTACCTATTAGCTGAGATTACAGGTGTGCACCACCGGGCCTAGATTTCCCTACGTTTTGATATGTTGTGTTTCTGTTTTCATTTGTTTCTAAATATTTTCTACATTCCTTCATGATTTCTTCTTTGATATGTTGATTTTTTTAAGCATAGTTCTACAGTTTTTTTAATTATACGGTTCCTTCTGTTATTGTAAATTTCTAACTTGTTCCCATTACTCTAAGAGAAGATACTTCATCTGCTATCTATCTCTTTAAATCTACTGCAACTTAGTTTATGGCCTAATATGCAACCTGTCCTGGAAAATGCCATATCTGCATATCTGAAAAATGTGTGCACTGTTAGGAGTCTGTTAGAACTGGTTGGTTTATTGTGTTTTTTAAACCTTCTTTTTCCTTATTTTCTGAGTTGTTCTTTCCATCATGAGAGTGAAACACTGAAGTCTCCTATTATCATTGTAGTGCTATTCCTCCCTTCAGGTCTGTCAGTTTTTGTGTCACTATTTTAGTGATCTGCCATTAAAGTTTATAATTGTAAACTTGTAGAATCTTATTAAAATAATGTCCTTCATTTAATTTTGTAAAGTTTTTTATTTAAAGTCTATTGTTTCTCTGATATTAGTATATCCACCTTTGCTCTTTTTTGGTTACTACTTTCATAGATTGTCTTTTCTATCCTTTTACTTTCAGTCTATTTATGTACTTGGGTCTAAAGTGAGTCTTTTTTAGACATTATAAACAGTTGTAAATGTTTTTATTTTAATCCATTCTGCCCATTTCTATCTTATGATTGGAAATCTTAACTCAGTTGCATTTAAAATAATTACTGATAACAAAGGGACTACTCCTGTCATTTTGAATAGACCATATTTTCCAGTTTCTTTGTAAGCTTCGTGATACTTTGTTGAAAACTAGACATTTGAATCAAATAATGTGGTAACTCTGGAAATCACATTATCCTTCTTTTCCAAGGTTTGCTATCTTTGTTATTGTTTATTTCATATGTTTTAATTATTGTAGAGTCTCTTAATCTTACCCTAAAGTACAAACTCAGGTCTTCTCACATTTGTCCTTGAGACCGAGCCTTTTGTAAGGCACACCTGCTCACTTTCTAATTTTCCCTGTATATTGCTTCTGAATGTATGAACTGTAGAATGTCTGGTTTCCAAAAAGGGAAAGAGGAAAACTCTACAGCAGAGAAAGGGCTCTTGTCTTTTAAATCTCTGGAAGTCCTCTCAGATAGAAGGAGAGGGATTGTAACAATAAAGATAGGTGCAACAAGAATGGCTGTTTTCCTCTTCACCTGCACCTCCGTGGTCAGAGGCATCAACCAGTTACCAAAGAACAGATCTGTCATATTTGGAGGACAGTCCTTTTGGACAACCCTGACACACACACGCACACACGCACACACACACACCCACCAGCTCCCACACACTGTGTGTAAGCTGCTCCCAGAACACACATACAATTGCCTGCCATAGAAGTGAGGGGTGAGTACCTGCTAAGGACTGAAACTTAACTCCCATTTCCTATCCAACCTTTTCCCTAGAAGTTGCAATCTTTCAATAGACTCTGGAGTTCCAAAATACTTGATTGAGCAGATGCAATTTTTATCTAGGTAAAAGAGAAGTTTCTGGTGCTTTCTACTTGGCTATCTTCCCAGAATCTTCTCAATTCTTCTCTATTATTGGGCATTTTCATAGTGTACATTAATACTGTAGGAACATCATTGTATCATATGTCTTTGTAAGTATCTTGCATTGTTCTGAAAACTTTTTCTTTTTTAAAAATTTTATTTAAAGAGAGGGGAAAAATAAAGCAAAACAGAAAAAAAGGGTAGAAACAATACAGAATTTCAAAAAAAATGAACAGTAAGAAATCACTAGTTGATACATTACATATTGTCTTCTTGGATGTAGTTGTTCAAGTTACAAAATTAAAACATACAAAGTGAACATTCAAACAGTGAGGCTCCAAACAGCTCCATTATCTGATCCAACAAAAACTTAGCAGCATAATTATCAATCCTACACCCTTAAATATACATACAATTATATCCTTTAGAGCACTTGCTCTTCCTTCTTTTGCTTTTTAAGCCCATTATCTGTTTAGTTATATCATGTTTCAGGTTGCTCATTACCTTACTGATCTGTTTTGTTGTTGTTATTTGCTTTTTTAAATTTTTTCTTATTTATTATTATTTTTTATTTTTATTTATTTATTTATTTATTTATTTTGAAGGTAGTAAAATACAGCAGAACAAGACAGGACAAAGCCAACTGAGGTAGTGCAGTGAAACTGGTACAGAACCTCACAGCAGGTTACCGGGATAACAGCAATAGCTACAATAGTATATCTGGTTTTCTTCACAATAGTTGTTCCTTCCATCAGGTAGAGCAATATTGAAGGAAATACCGAAATTATAAAAACAGAATATCAAATAGAGCAATACCATGGATCAGAACAGAGCAAAACAGAGATAAAAATATTTGCCTTCAAAGAGATGGCAGAAGAAAATCCCCCTTATTTACTATATTGCCTATAGTCAAACTCGCAAGACATGCTCAGATCTCAGGTTCTCACTTGCTAGCAGGGGGTGGGGGAGAGGGTGTTTGATTCTTAGTGTGTGCACTGGTAGGCTCACAGCCAGCCCACCAGAGGGGTGAATTGGCTGCCCGTTTTCCCAGCACCCCAAGGTCCAACATGGCACATCACATGTCTCAGGAAACGCTGATATGGTTCTCACCCTGGGGCGGCTGCAACTTGTCGGCCCACAGACACTTACCAGAGAGGTATGCTGGCAGCTGCCTGTTTTCCCAGAACCCCAAGGTCCAGAAAACTTTTTCCTAAATCATTTCACACACCTTCCAATAGTTGATAAGCATGTCCATTGCACTATCATCACTGGCTTTTATCCTACAAAAACACCTTTGACAATTTATAGGGAGATCATATCTCAATTTCCCTTCCTGTCTCAATTGATCGTGTAGCTCATCATTTAAACCTTTCTCATTATTTGGAGTGGTCATTCTGAGCATCATGTGCTGCAGACCTTTGTGTCTCATTGCTATCCTTAGGGGGCAGATGATGTTGCTGTGTGGAGTCTCTGTGTTTACACTGAATGGCTCCAAACAATAGTGTTTTCTTATTTTAGTTTTGATTTTAATTTCATCATACACTATCAATCTCTATATATGATTTCTTGTTGCTTCCAATAGGACATCAATTCTTCTAATTCTCTATTTTTTGATTCATTGTGCTTAATGAGTATTTATTGTATGCCTAGACTACAAGATTTTAAGAAAGATTTAGAAAAGGACTATACGTATTAATAAGACGTAGAAAGTACTTGCCCTGAAAAAGGAGAGACTCACAGAAGACTCACACAGGAAGGGAGGAAGTGAGGAAGAGGTGCTGAGATGAGACTAAGGATAAAAGGAAATAGCCTCAACATTTCAAAGTGAGATCTAGGATCTAGTAAAGCACGATTGTTTTCAATCTACTCCAGGAAATTAGTCTTACATAAAATTCTTGTAGCTGGTTGGCATAGAAACCAAATAAACAAAATTGAGTCCTGTTCTAAATGAGATTAAATAAGCTTTGTTTGGGGCCTTCAAGGGTTCTTCCAAGATAAAGACTCTAAACTTCCTGGCACTGGCTCCCAGAACCCCTACAGACTGACCAGAGCACATTCTTGCCTGTTTCCTAAGTCTAATCTGTGTGCTTTAGAGAGGTTTGGTGTAGCAGTTTCTAATTAAAGCTTGTGTATAACAGTGAGAAGATAACATTAATGCTATGGTTTCTTCACAACTGTTTCCTTTTTCCATCTCTTCAAGGAAGATGCTTATACAGAGTTTATCCAATTGGTTAAAATATAAATATAATACAATGTCTCAGACATTTATTTACATGTGGCTAAAATATATCTTTTGAAAATTCCATTTACATGTGTTATCTGAATTCCTAGTGTATGGCAGACACTAAATATTTGGTTATAAGTTTGCAAATCTCCAGCTGTGATTGTTTTTTCATGTTGATATACTGGCATCATCTAAACCCAAATGTATCTTGTAGTAAGACGACTTTTTACCCCCTTTGAATGCTCAACAATAGTATAAAACCAGCCTCTCCAGAGGGATACTATATCTCATTTAGCAAAACATTTATCCCATTTCCCTATAGTATATTGTTTCACATAGTACTGCTTATGATTGAAAAGATAAAACCATTTTGTAACCAATAGTGAATAAATGATGGGCACTTTTACTAGAATTACTTTTCATTTTCCTTTGTTTTATGAAGATTTTCACCATTCCAAGCACATATTTTCTAAGAGCATGTGTATATCAAGCAAACATTCTAAAAACTAACAGGACATATAATCCTTTAACAACTCCAGAGAAAAAACAGATCAGTTATTATCAGTTTTTTCAATAATTTTTCTAGTGAAATAATTCATATGGCTAAAAATTTCCTTCTTGTATTTACTTGTGTTGTAGTCAGGGGTTGTACAGAGAACAATTAGAATCAGGACACAGAATTTATAATATCATTTTATGATGGTCACCCAGAGTTTAACACAAGAAAGTGCAGGAAATCTATCCACAACACTAAACACCTGGAATATTCAGCTAAGGGCCTGAATCCCACAGAAATGTCCTTCATGAGTCCAGATGAAAACCTAGATCCCATGACAATGCCTCCCATGAATCCAATTGGAGGTCTAGAGCTCACAAGAAGGACTCACACCAGTCTGTTTTATGGATCCGTGCTGGGAAGGCCCAAAGGTCAGTGGTGGAAGCTAGAAAGTCTGTGCCAGCAGGATGAAGGAGCTGTGCTGGTAGATTGAGGGAGCTGAGAAGTCATGCTCATAATAAAGACCAGGGCTGTCCTGAAAAGCACCACAGCCATCCTCAGTGACATGGAGGCTCCGAGCTCTTCCAATGATAAGAACAGTTGAGTACATACCAGAAAGCCAGCATGACAGGTTTGTCCTGGAGATTAAATGGCACATGTCTTCCCCTCCAGAGCCAGAAAGCAATGCTTGATGAAAGGACTAGAGCTCCCCTGAAGTGAACTGCAGCCACTCTTACCAACAAGGTCCTAAGCTCCTCCGATGACAATGGTGGAACTCATCCTGGGGAAGCTAGACATGATGAGCTCCTCAAGGAGAACCAATGGCTCAAACAGCAACACCTCGCTTTTCCTGCACGTCTCTATCCACACTGGCAACTTTCCTCAGGTGGACCATCTACGCTCAGCACCATGCTGATTTAATTCAGATGGTGTTAAGTTGACTATCAGTTTCTAATCCATAACAACTTGTTTAGGTGCTTATTTATATAGGCTTCTGTGACTAATTTCTTGATTTTTTTATTAGCACTTAAAGTTGGACAAAAGTTAATTGAGTTGCGCTCCCACAAGCTTTGACTTCTCCAGTTAAAAAATTTTATTTGTACACTTCTGATAAACCTAATGATCACATTCATCACAGGGGATTTGTACCTGTACATGATATATCTCAATTATTCTTCTTTTCCCATTCCCTTCCCCTCCCTTCAAATCTTCTTCCCCTCCTCATTTGTAAAAGCATGCTTCCATTTTTCTTCTTTCTTTTTTCTTTTCTTCCTTTTTCCCTCCCCTTCCCTTGTTCTCTTTGTCATTTGAACATTTTCTTCCTGTTTTATGATATCTGTCACCCATTTTGGTCCTTGTTTGTGTTTGTGGTTTCTCACACAAGATAATGTGATGTTTAAACATGTGTGCCCAATTTACTTCACTTAAAAGTATGGTCTCAAGGTGCATCCATTTACCTAGAAATGTCTCAAGTTTATCCTTCTTTATAGCAGAGTAATATTCCATTTTTTTTAAAAAAAAATCTTGCATTTTCTCTATCCTTTCATACAATGATGGACATCTGGGTTGTTTCCAAGATTTAGCTATTACAAACTGTGCTGCTATAAGCATGAGTGTGCATGTATCACTATGATATGACACTTTTAACTCTTTTGGGAAGATACCAAGAAAGGAAAAAGCTGGATCAAATGGAACATCTAGTTTCAGTTTTTTGAGGAATCTTCACACTGATTTCCATAGTGGTTGTACCAATTTCCATTATCATCAACAATAGAGAAGGGTTCCTTTTTCCTCACAGCTTCACCAGATTTGTATTGGTACTTATTGTTATTGGTTGACTTCTTGATGGTAGCCATTTTTCCCAAAATGAGATGAAATCTCAGTGTTCTTTTAATTTGAGTTTCTTGAATAAGCAGTGATGTTGAACATTTTTTCATATATTTATTAGCTGTTTTTACTTCTTCATCTGAGAAGTATCTATTCATTTCAGATGACCATTTTTGGACTGAGTCTTTAAATTTAGAAGGGATCTGATTTTTTTCCCCTTTTTTGAGTTCTGTATATTCTAGATATTAGTCCTTTGTCTGAGGAACAGCTGGTAAAATTTTTTTCTCTGTGGGTTGTCTCTTCACTCTGTTAGTAATTTTTTTGTCATGATGAGATCCCATTTGTTGATTTTTTGTAATATTTCCTTTGTGATAATGGTTTTGTTCATAAAGTCTTTGCCTACACCTATGTCTTCAAGAGTTTTTCCTATTGCATCTACCAGAAGATTAAGTGTTTCTGTTTTAATATTGAGATCTTTGATCCATTTTGACTTTAATTGAGTGCATGGTAAAATCTTCAACGTGTGTACAGCCAGTTTTCCCAGCACCACTTATTAAAGAGGCCATCTTTCTTCCAATGAAGGTATTTGACCCTTTGTCAAAGGTAAGGTGGCTGAATATGTTTGGAGTTGTTTTTGAAACTTCTATTCCACTGATCCTCCAATCTGTTTTTATTGTCACTACCATGCTGTTTTTATCACAGTAGCTTTGTAGTATAACTTCAACTTGGGGATTGTAATGCTCCCCACCCTCCCTTTGCATAGAACTGATTTTGCTCTTCTAGGTTTCTTCTGGTCCCAAATGAATTTTAAAATTATTTTCTCTAGTTCTGTGAGGTATGCCCTGCCTTGTTCTTGAATAAGCGGAACTAGTGTAGTGAAAATGACTAGACATCCAAAACTGTTATATAGATTTTATTCAGTCCTCATTAAAATACCAATAGCACACCTTACAGAACTTGACTTCTCCAGATTAAAGGTGGAATTGGAGATGTCTCAGTCAGGGTAATCTTTTGGAGCCAGTTATGTGTGTATTATGCTGTTACTTAGGAAAGTCTTCAGGGGTTACTGTGGCATAATTTCTAAACTGGTCATCTATCCAAATAAAAAGTCCAACATATATTATTCATTCAATTTTACACTAGCAAATGAAATTATAAATTTAATAACAAAGTGAATCAAATGGACACAGTAATACACATTGCAAATCATTATTATAGCATTTCTTTAGATTACAACTAATAACTTTTCTTTCTTCTTATCACAAATGATTTTGTTAGCTCCCCAAAGACACATACATGAAGACATTTAAATATTGATGTGGTTCCTGACCTCAAGGCCATGCCTTCCTTGAATTCAAACCTGTGAAATTTGAAGGTTACCAAAAGAATGTAATGCTTGTCCCCACCAATAGCTGCAAGTAGGACTGATGTCTGGGGTCTCCATGGGGGGGACAGGAGCCTAACTCTGACAAGTGCCTCTTAACAAACCTACATGGTCTAATCACATTGACCAAACTTCCTACCTAGTTTTTGTAAGTTACCACTTCCTGCCTTTCCTGGAGCTTCCTGTCATTTCTCTTCCATCTTATTTTATTCTCACTTTAAAATAACCAGTTACCACTATGCAGATTGGAGTTGAGCTCAGTTTTATACTGAAGTCTGTTTTCCCTACTATGGTAGTTACTGAAATAAAGTATATCTTTACCACTTTTAACTGGTGTCCAACTGTGTGTGTGTTTGACAAAAGCCAACCAAAATCTTGAACTAAGCCAACTGAAAGATGAATGGATAGAAACTTAGCTTACCTCAAAAACTTATCAACAGCCAGGGTCTATGAATCAAGTACAGTACAGCTCAGTGGCAACTGGCCACAGTCTATTAGTGACTTACTATCTGTTCTATCAAGAGAATTTGAAATTAATGCTCTGCTCATTTTAATCATCCCTAGTACAAAATTAAAGAATCTAAGAAGGAAGTAAGGAAAACATTATTTTTTCATCTACTCATCTTAAGCTCATTGGCTGGAACTTGCAGATCAAACAGATAAAGACATATGAGCAAGAGACAGACCGTTTTAGTTACACAGTTAACTTCATACTTACACTCAGGACTTCACAGAGAAAATACAAGGCTGCTGCTGGATTAAGGCTCAGACACCATGTTAGGCTAAAAAGAAAATAGGCTTGGGGTTCCACATGGGAGTGCCAAGTTACAGGAAGGCCAGGAAAAACAAAAGAATCAGAGGTTGCCAGCACCTTCTCCATGGCTGACAATTGTTTAGGTTCACATTCTGTATGAGGGACATGGAGATACTGTTAGGATGGGAATTTCCTTTATGAAAGGAAAACTTGTGTCCTGTTTTAGAGCTTTTCCTGGTGGTTCTCAATGGCCTTCGGCTGAATTAGTGCATTTACCACAAATGTGTAGGTGTGGCATACTGTCACCCTTCAGTGAGACTTACCGTTTCCATTAGATTTTCCAGGGGGCAGTGCTGGGTCTCTCTGTAAACCACTTGGGAGGTGAGGGATGAACAGAGAAGTAGCCCTTGCAGCTGTCTCTCTGCAACCCCCCCTCATATAACCAGAGCCATCTCTGCCTTCCCTGTGGCTGGGCTGGTGAGACAGGGCTGCACTTTGCTGAGGGTGCCTGAGGGAGAAGCCGACTGTTTACATCCTGCATGGGGAGAGAGACGCAAGTGCACTCAGTTGTGCTGGCAGCCATATGGTGACAACGCAGAGGAAACAAGCTTTAGAATGTAGTGCCACAAAACAACAGTGGGGTGACCAAAGAGGAAGCCCAGCCCTCCAGCCTGTCCCTGTTAAAATTTCTTAAAGACAGTGGAATCCCGCATTGTTTATGGCGTTTTAAATTTGCTGTTATTAGAAGCCATTTAGTTGGGGCAGGAATCCACGTGGCATTCTATAAGGTTTTCCTTTCTAGACACAGCAGCACCCACAAGGGTAGAGGTGCTCTTCTCTGGGGAGCAGAGGGGCGCCCTAGAGCTCAGGGACCCTTCTGGACCAGACTAGAGCATCAGTTCAGCAGCAAGACGTGGTCTCTTGAGATCTTGACCAGCTGCAGAGAAAACAGAAACTAGGGGTCGGGATGGGGGCTCACCTTGAAACCAGCAGCTCTGTGAAGGCATTGGGGTTGAGGCTGGTGTTGGGGTGGGGATTGGAGTTAGGGTTGGGAAAGTGGGCAAAAGCTTTAGATGAGGTAAGGGAAGAATGAACATTAAAAGAAAATGAACAAGAAAAAGATTTTCTGTACTCTGGAAAGGTGTAAATTACCTTTGAAACACCAGGTTTTTTGTTTTCAGAAATTTAGCTCTGAGTCCACTTAGTGCTGTTGACTTAAAATAGTAGGTCCTATGCTAGGCACAGTGGCACAGGATAGTAATCTTGGCACCAGAGAGGCTGAGTCAGGAGGATCACAAGTTCAAGGCCAGGCTGGGCAACTTAGCAAGCCCCTATCTTAAACATATGAATAATAGTAATAAACTGCCAGCTCTTCCAAGCTTTTTCTATTCCCTTGTATGGCATTTAATCTATTCATGTATTATGTTTCTTTTGAGTAAATTTTGTTAGATTATATTTTGCAAGAAAATAATTTTTTCTTTCTAGTTTTTTTAATGTTGCCACTGAAGCTAAAATTCTGCTGTTCTGCTTTCAAATTACCTCATTAGTTCTATTTAACCTCTCTGTTGTATTACTTATCTCTTTGCTTTTCTGTTTATTATTTTCATGTTTTACAATTTAATTTTTCTACTTCTGTTTGGCTTTGTTGTTTTTCTGATTTTTGAAGGTGATTGTTTTTACTTTTCAATCTTTATAAAGGTATTAAAGCTATAGATATTCCTCTCATAGATTTTCATAAGTTTTACTGAATTGACATGAAGAGTACATATTGTCATTGCTTTTGAAATAATTTCTAATTTTTTATTTTCTTTTTATCTGAGGTTAGTAAAGCATTTGTTGTTTATTTTTAAATACATAAAATATTTTGTGATCCTTTATTACTTCTTTTATTAGAGAATATAATTTGTGAAATCTGCCTTTTTAAAAATAGTACTTTTAAGGGCTGGGGATTTAGCTCAGTGGCTTAAGCACCTGATTGGCAAGCACAAGGTTATGAGTTCAATCCCTGGTACCAAAAAAAAAAAAAAAAACCCAAAAATATGACCAAATGTTATTAATATTCATGAACATATAAAGATATATTTTGTACTCAATACTTTCCTTTTTTTTTTTTTTTTTGGTATGGAGGATCAAACTCACAACCTTGCGTTCACTAGGCAGGCGCTTATGCTGCTAAGCCAAATCCCCAGTCCTCTAATATTTTCTACTAAGGGATATTCAGTTTAATATTATAGTAGTATGGGAAAAACACATTTTACTTCTCAATTTTACATTGTTTGCTGGAGCTGCTCTTACAAAAGATGCATTAACAAGAGAAATGCATGTAAATTAATCTAATCATGTTTTACATGATACAGAAGCCTTCATAAGGAAGAGAAAACTTGAAGAAACAGGTAAACCTGACTATTTTTGTACTAGACTTGAAGGGTGGGGTCCATGGAAACTGTGATAGGAAATTCGATGTGAGGGTGGTAGACTGAGGACCAGATAGCCTGTTTGCTTGCACTGCCCTTGTCCATTGCTCCATCTTTTGCTCTTTGGCCACACAAATATCCTTTCTCTTAGTACAAGGAGTGCACCTTTCACATGAAGGGCTTTGGTCCTATTTCAGGGGAGAAGGACAAGTCAGAATGTCCTTCGGGCCATTTCTCAGAATTTATTAGCTTAAAATATTCAGTACATCAGAGCACCAGGTTCCAAGGTAGTGTGTCTGATCCCCATTGTTTCAATAACTAAGCTAATTTTTTTTGGAAGGGGCTCTTTTTGAGACAAGGTCTCCCTGTGCCTTGAACTCACTTTGTAGCCCAGGCTGGCCTTGAACTCAAAGTGATCCTCCTGCCTCAGCCTCTGAAGTGCTAGAATTACAGGCTTGTGCCACCCCACTAGGCTATTGACTAATTTCTATTCCTCATTACTATTAATTTCCCCCCACTGAATCTGAATGTCTGAATTAAATTTTATATTAAAATATTAACTTTTGGGTCTAGGAATTTAGGTCAGTGGCTCAAGCACTTGCCTGGTAAGCACAAGGTCATAAATTTTATTCCTAGTACCAAAAAGAAAAAAAAAATTAATGAAGTTCTCCTTGTATTCCTAATACTTTTCTTTATATATTTAACTGCTATATTTTCTAGAGCATAAAGATGATGAATGGTACATCTTTTGCATAAATTATACCTTTATCATTATTTAACACTCAGGTTTATTGGTGTTTTAAATTTAAATCTGGTCTTACTTGGTATTAATATTAGTTGCTGCTTTCTTTTGTGGCATCTCTTTATACATTCCTTTGTTTTCTAATCTTTTTTTAAAAATTACCTTATTAAAACTTTAAAAATTAAAAATAGTTTACTTTGAGTTTTGCTATTTAATATAACCTGCTGGTCTGTTTTCAACAGACAAATTTAGCCCCTTCCTGTCACATATAGCAGCAATTGTAGTTATTTTATTTTACTTACTATTTATTTTTGGTCTTCCTTCATGTTTCTTTTTTCTTTGCTTTTGCTGATTTGTTCAAGTGACTTTAAACTCAGCAGTTTCCCTATTAATTACAGGTTCTACTGAAATTTCAATTCTACAGATAGTTCCTTTCCTTAAACTACTATAGTTGTCCATTTTCTGTTGCTATAACCTACCTGAGGCTGGGTATTTTATAAAGAAAAATTGTTTGCTTAGCTCAGTTTTGAAGGCAAAAGGTCCAAGACTGACCAACCCCATCTGTTCAGCTTATGTGAGCACCTATGTTCATCAGTTATTTAAGTATTAATTTTAGAAAGATTTCAGATCTTAGAAATTTTCCACTTACAGACTCTACAGACTTTGAAAAAAAATGATCTTATGAGTCTCACAAATACTTCAGTTTTTTTTTTCATATGTTTTGAATCACAGAAAAACCCATCTGTGGGAAACAGAGCAGATGCATTGAAGACTAATCTATAGAAAAAAATTAGCATTAGTATATATGTTAAAGTGCCAAGCATGATGTCCAGCAAATCAGGCAAGCTCAGTAAGTGCCAGGAGGATCTGGTTAAACTCTTTCACAACCCAGACGTCCTCCAAGCGCCAGCAGGTCTCCAGCCTCCTGTGTGCTCTGGCTGCTGCTCACTGGCAGACTATGGTTCTGGTCTGTACTGGATATTCTTGCTCTCAATACCTCATCTCCTGCAGCACTTAAGTTGCCAGACCATGGACTAATTTAAATGTGTGGTAATTTTTATAAGAGGATGCAAAACTAATTTATATATGCTTTTATACATCTGGGATTTAATGGCTTTTGATTTCTTAAGTTAAAGTGGGTCCCTGACTTCCCTAACATGTAGCCTAGGAATTAAGTGCATAGCTTCTGGGGTCAGATAAAAGCACTTTGGTTTTTTGAGTTTTTTAAAAAAATTTTTATTTAAAGAGAAAAAAAACAATAAAAAAGAGAAGCAATAATACAAAATTCCAAAAAAATTGAAATAAAATAAAATAAACATTGAGAAATCACTAGTTGACAAATTACACACTGTCATCTTAGAGATACTTGTTCAAGTCACAGAATTAAAGCCCACAAAGTGGACATTCAAACCATGAGATGGCAAAACAGTTCTGCTCAATGATCAACAAAAACTCAGTAATATGGTTATCAATCCTACACACTTAAACATACATGCAGTTATATCCTTTAGAGTACTTTCTTCTCTCTTTTTTACGATAGAAATTACACATTTTGGGTTTTATTACTCCTACATTTATTACTTTTTACACTAGAGACACAATGTAATATTTACAACTATGATTCTTATTTATTTCACTTATGAGAATAGGACCAAGTTACCTCCATTTCAATATAAAGGCTTCAAGATCATCCTTTTTTATAGCTGAGTAATACTTCATTGTATAAAAATACCACATCCTTTTCATTCACTCTGCAGTTGATGGGCACTTTGGTTATTTCCAAGATTTAGCTATTACAAATTGTGCTGCTATGAACATGCATGTACATATATCACTGTGACATGACCTTTTCAGTTTTTCTGGGAAAATACCAAGGAGGGGAATAGCTGGGTTGAAAGAAACTTTCAATCGTAGTCTTCTGAGAAATCTCCATACTGATTTCCATAGTGGCTGCACCAGTCTGCACTCCCACCAACAGTGAAGCAGTGTTCCTTTTTCCCTGCAGTCACGCCAAGATTTGTTATCAGTTGTTTTCTTAATGGCAGCTATTCTTTCCGGAGTGAGATGAAATCTCAATGCTGTTTTAATTTGCATTTCTCAAATGACCAGTGATGGTGAACATTTCTTCATGTATTTATTTGTCATTTGTATATCTTTCTCTGAGAACTGTGTGTTCATCTCAGATGCCCATTTTTGGAGAGGGTCTTTGAATTTGGGGAGCTTGATGTTTTTCACTTCTTTATACGTTCTGGACATAAGTCCTTTGTCTGAGTGGTTGCTGGCTAAAATTCTTTCCCATTCCATGGGTTTTCTTTTCACTCTGCTGACGATTTCTTTTGAAGTGCAGAAACTTTTCAATAATATGAGATCCCAGTTGTTGATTCTTTGAAGTGTTTGCCGTGCAGTTTGTGTTTTGTTCATGAATTCTCTGCCTACCCATATGTCTCCAGGACTTCTACCTACCTTGTCTTCCAGTAGATTTAGTGTTTCTGTTTTAATATTTAGATCTTTGATCCATTTAGACTTTGATTTAGTGAATGGTGATAGGCATGGGTCTGGTTTCAGTCTTCGGCATGTGGAGAGCCAATTTTTCCAATTTAAAGAGGCTATCCTTCTTCCAGTGAATAGGTTTAGCCCCTTTGTCAAATATCAGGTGGCTGAGTGTCTTTGTAGTTGTGCTTGCATCTTCTAATCTGTTCCATTGTTCCTCAGATCTATTTCTTTGCCAAAACCAGGCTGATTTTATCACTGTGGCTTTGTAGTATAGTTTCAAGTCAGGAAGTGAGATGCCTCCTGTCTTGGCTTTGTTGCCCAGAATTGCCTTTGCTATTCTAGGTTTCTTCTGTTTCCAAATGAATTTTAGGAGTGTTTTCTCTAGATTTGTGAGGTATATCAATGGTATTTGGTTTGGGATTGTGTTAAACCTGTATAACAGTTTTGGGAGTATGGCCATTTTCACAATGTTGGTTCTTCCTAACCAAGACCAAGGAATATCCTTCCATTTTCTAATATCCTCTTCAATCTCCTTTTTCAGCATAGTGTAATTATCAGCATATAGGTCTTTTACATTTTTAGTTGGGTTGATTCCTAGCTATTTCATTTTTTTACATGTTATTGTAAAGGGCGATATTTCCATAATTTCTCTCTCAGTGAGTTTTTAATTTGTGTACAGGAATGCTATTGATTTTTGAGCATTGAGTTTGTATCCAGCTACACTGCTGAACTTGTTTATTACCTCTAGTAGTCTCTTAATGGAGATTTTTAGGTCTTCTATATAGAGTATCATGTCATCTGCAAATAGTGATAATTTAACTTCTTCCTTTCCTATCTTTACTCCTTTTATTTCTCTCTCTTGTCTGATTGCCCTGGCTAGTGTTTCCAGAACTAT
>PVLA01005209.1:70848-153479 GCA_004027455.1 Hydrochoerus hydrochaeris | reverse complement strand
GCAGGACAGCAATTGGTCCTGTGCCTGTCTTAGGCAGCCAGTGGCATAACATATGGGTCCTAGTTGCCCGTCTCTGGCTGCCTGTCCAGTGTCTCAGGGTAGTTGTCTCACAGGAATTTTGTAAATCCTCCTCCATGAGCTCTTTCATTTCTCTCACATTATTCACAGAAGGCAAAACCCCACAACCAGTCCTCACAAACGGGTTATCTAGAGGGCCTCCAGCAACCCCCCTGGAGTCTCCACCCTCGACTCCATATTGAGCATTACATAAAAACATACACATGTGAACTACACAAATTACAATTATCAGTACAAAACAATCCAAGATCCCCACGCCCAATTCCCACATGTGGCATCCTTTTCCTGGAGAAGCGATTGTCACAAGGCGTGGATGGACTAGGACGCGGCATGGACAGAAAAGGGCGCCACAGCTTACCTTTATAGGTAATCTGTTTCTTTTCTCTGACGGCTTTTAATATTCTGTTTTAATAATGAATTTCTGGCATCTTGATTATTATATGTCTGGGTGTAGATCTGCTTTGGTTGTAGGTGGCTGGAGTTCTGTATACCTCACACAACCGAATGTCATTTTCTTTTCCCATGCTTGGGAAGTTTTCCTTAATTATTTCCGTGAATAGCCTTTGTAATTCACCTGTATGTATTCCTGCTTCTTCATTCACGTTTCTTATTCTTAAATTGTAGATTCTCTTGTCATCTTCTAGCCTTTGTATCGTTACTGTCTGTTTCCTTGTTATTTTTAAGAGATCTTTCCTTTCATCATCACACACTGCCAACTTGTCTTCAAGTTTTGATAGTTTATCCTTAGTTTCTTTTAAGGAGTTTTGCCAGCTTTCAATGGAGTTTTAATTTCCTGGTAGTCTCTTTGAATCTGCTTCATGTAGTCTATATTTTCCGTATATTCTTTATCAAATGTTTCTCTCCTTTTTTTGTGTCCCTCTCTTCTTCCGTCTGGTTTTGTTTTTGCTGTTGTTGTTGTTGTTGTTGTTGTTGTTTTGTACCAGGGATTGAACTCATGACCTTGCACTTGCTTGGCAGGTACTTATGCAGCTGAGCTAAATCCCCAGCACACCCTTCTTCTGTCTGTATCATCCTGAGAGATGCTTCCTGAGAGCATTTCTTTTATTACTCTACTCATATCCTGCTTTACCTGATTTAATATTTCAGTTTTGAACTCATCTACAAGGTCCCAAAGATAACTCTTAATGTCCATTGAAGCCATGTCTGATGTGTGTTTGCTGCCCTCTGTCTCCCTTGTTTTTCCCTCTCTTGCTTGGATCAGTGCTCTTAGGGTTCTGGGCTGGGGGCCTCCTCCTGCCTCTCTCTCCTGTCATGGCCCTGGCTTCCTCCACAAGGGTTACAGTGGAGATCCCAGCCCCCTTCCCTGTTGGCCACGTTTCCTACAAAGCATGCTGGCAAGGGAACTCCACCCTCTCCTGCCTGCTCCTGTCACTGAGGTGTAAGCAGGGGCTGCATATGCCTGCCCCTCCCCACCAGGCCAGCCAAACTTCAGGAGCCTTCATCAAGTTAGTACTTGCTAGGCACAGGGAATTGATTTGGGACGGCTCATTGGGTCCTGGCAAGGGGCGCAGCCCAGTCCAAGCAAATCCCACGAATCTGCTCTGGGGAGGGAGGAACCAGCTGAAGTCACTGTCGCTCCCATTTCAGGCTCTTCCTGCCCGATTCCAACATGTCACCCATTTGGTCACACCCTTCCCGTAGGGGGATCTCATTCCCAGCACTGACCATGGATTAATGAAGGTCCCTTTGCCAGCTCCACTCTCCATTGGGCTCACCAACCCCCAACCTCCGTGCTGCTGTGCCTCCTGTGAGTGGCGGCGGGAACGAGCCTGGGTGGCTCTGCCAGCTGCATGGATTCAAGCTGGCGCAGACTTGGCGAGTCACCGCGAAAACACTGTGTCCCTTAATTTTTAGCTGTTTCAGTTGTCCTGAAATATTTGACAAGCTTTTTTACGTTTTAATTTCTTCCTGTGTCAAGAGGATCCATCTCCCTCTGTCTGGGTCTCTCCAGGGTGTTTTATTCTGGCGTATGAGTTGTTTCTCCCGGGAGGCTCTGTATTCTGTTGCTCACTGATCGGCCATCTTGTCTTCTCTCTGCAATTTTTATCTTACCAAGCTGACCTGCTAGACTCCACAGAACTTCCGGAACTCCTGGCTTCAGCCAGGTCACAGAGCAGGTTATGGCAATCGGAACACTTCCATAGCAACACAAGCTCTTCCACACATCTTCCATCCTCTGCCTCCATGTCAGCTGCTCCTCTTTCTGGATGTTTCCCTATCCCTGCAGCTTTGGCTAGGAAATGTCACTCTCTCCTCATCTAAGCCACAGTGCCAGAGCTCCCATTTGTCCTGGGCCCACCCATCTGGCCCCTTCCTCTCCTTGTCAGTGCCTTCTCACTACCTCTCCTCACAGTCTCCATGACAGCCATAGCCACAGTGGATTTCTGTTTTTCACTTCCTCTGATACACTCTTTTCCTTCTTACTTCTAAGTCTTCATATATACTCTGCCTGGCTAAATCTCTCCAGGCCTCAACTTAAATTTTATTTCCTTGATATCTTAATATAGTACATGCTGAGATAACAAATCACCTGAATCTGGGATATGTATAAAGAAACAAACCAGGCACAGTAGCACACACCTGCAGGCCCAGCACTCGAGGAGGCTGAGATAGAGGACCATAAATTCAAACCCGGCCTGGGCAGCTGAGCAACTGGCCAAGACCCTACCACAAAATACAAAAAAAGGCCTGGGGATGAAGTCCAATACAAAGACCCTGGGGTTCACTCCCCAATTCCACAAAAAATAAAAACTTAAAGAACAGAAAGTTCTTCACAGCTCTGGAGGCTGGAAATCCAAGGTCAAGGTGCCAGCAAGTTCATTTTTCTGATAACGGCTGCTCTCTGCCTCCAAGATGGTAAGATGGTGCCTTGGGCTGCACCCACAGAGGTGAGGAATTCTGTCTGCACGTGGAGAAGGGCAAGAGAGCCAGATGCTGAGTGGGGTTCTTTTACAAGGGCCTTAACATCCATTTTCAAGGGAGGAGCCCTTCTCAACATTGTATCTTGAGACTATCACACTGGACATTAAGATTTAGCTCCTCAGTTTTAGAAGGGATGCAGTGTTATGGGTTGAATCTCACGTGTTCCCCAAACACTCATGAGCCAAAGGCTTAGTATGATGCACAATTGGGAGGTGGTGGAAACCTCGGGGTGGGGGGGGCTAGGTGGAGGAAGTTAGGTCACTGGGGGAGAGCCCCCGAAGAGTATGTTAGGACCCCAGCTCCTCTTCCTCCCTCCCTCTCCCTCTCCCTCTCTCTCCTCCTTGGCCGCTGTGAGTTAAAAAGTTTTCTTGTGCCATGTGATATATAGCCTTACTCCAGGCCCAGAAGCAACTAGACCAAGTGACCACAGGATGAAACCTCTGAAGCCATTTATCACCTTTTGTCACAGGTGTTTTGTTACAGTGATGGAAAGTTGACCTACACATACCACATCCAAACCATGGCACTTGAGGAAGTCTTCCTGACACGTCAGCCATGGTGAATGCCCTTCTTATCAGCCCCCAGTAATTATATTTGTCTGTCTTCCCTGTTAAACCAGAAACTTCTTGAAGGCAGGGACTGTATCTCCTCAGCTGTATTCAGACAACAGCACTTCAGCCAGTGTTTGTACAGGGAGGCTGCATCACAGGACAGGGACACCTCCATTCAGTTCCCCATTACTGAACTTCAGAAGGGGAGAGAGGGGGCTGTAGCCACAAAGAGCTTTAGTCTTGTTTGAGATATCTGCTTAGACACAGTGGATGACTGACAAGTGTCCCTGGGAGCCACAGAGACAAGAGTTCCTGAAGAGGCTGAGATCCCATTGGTCCTGGTGTGTTTGAAAGACACGCACTAAGGCTTAGAGGAGGAGGAGGACGGGAAGGATTGGGTGAATGGGCAGCCGGAAGTTCAGGGAGCAAAAGGGGCCTCTGAAAACAGCAGAGCGCACTGTCTGATCTGAACTACTTTGTCTATAAGTAAGGCCTAGAGAAAGAAGAGCCATTAAAGCCAGGATGGGGTCACACAGACAACAGGAAGCTGTGAAGGAGACTGTCGTGTGGGGCATGAGGAAAGCAGTGCATCTGCTGGTTCAGCTGGCAGCAGCCCCAGGACAGAGGGGGGAGGCCACTGGGCTGGCCCTAGTGGACTTTGGGGGCAAGAGCACTGCCCAGACCTGAGGCACAGAAGTGGGAACCTTTTAAATGTTCCAAGGGCTGCAACTTCTCACTAATGCAATGACAAAGGGGGAAGAGGACAACAGGAGGGACTCCAGTGACTTCTCAGCACTGAGAGGACAGTGCAGGACCACCAGAAAAACTTGGACAGGATCTCCAGAAAAGTCAAAATAATGCTGTGAGAATGAGTCATTACCAGCTTGCCTTAAGGTTGAAGTTGGAGTGCCTCAGCCCAAATACCGAATGTGTCACTTACTAGCTGGGTGGCTTTGGGCATGTTAATTAACCTCTGTGGAACCTGGGTTTCATATCCGTGAAGGAGTTCTTTAAGGTCTAAGTAAAATGACCTCCAAAAAGAGCCCAGTTCAGCTCCTGTACACATTCAGCAGAGGTGATCACGATGAGAAAGAGTCAGGAAAAAATAAAGATGGAGCTGGGCCCTGGGCCCTGGGATGTCATAGAAGCCCAAGGAGAATCCCCCAGAAGGTGGCGTCAGGTATCACAGAAAGTTCAGGAAGAACTAGAGCTAGATTGGCTAAGTACATTACTGAGCCTTTACAGAATGCAATTGGGAGGAGTACAAAAGGAGCCCGGCAACAGAACAGAGAAAAGGTAAGAGAGAAATCAATACAAAGGCTCCCCAGCAGTCAAGATATTTAGGCTGCAAATAGATTATCCTATTAACATCATTTCAGCAGAAAAGACATTTAATTAACAAGGAGTCTAAAGGGCAGCAGCTCTAGGATTAGCCCAGCAGCTCACTGTGCCTCCAAGGACCTCGGCTTTTCCCATTCCTTCTCTACAGTGTTCTGAGCATATTGCCCTGTCCCCTCCACCCCCAGACTTTCTGCCTCATGGTTCCAAGATGGCTGCTCCCGTGCAAACACCACGTTCTCATGCATAAACATCTGTGGGCAGGAAGGAAGACAGAGAATCTCCTTTCTTTCCTCAGTTATCTAAATCTTTCCTAGAATCCTCCTAGCAGATGGCTACTTAATTCTCACTGGCCCAGACAGGGTCACTTGGCCACTTCCTGTTTCAGGGGAAGATATGAAACTCTGAGGTCCCTTTGGTGGAAGGAAGCAAGGAAGAAAGGGTGGGAAATAGCCAAACTAGGTATGCGACCAGTGCCGTCTGCCACACTGATCATTTATGAGCGCTAAAGATCATAAAAAGGGACCAGTGAGGATGGCAGGGAGGAGAGGAGGGGTAGGATCCTAAAGAGGAGAGGCAAAGGTCGGACTTGAGAGAGGAGAACGCTGTTCTGTAACGGGCCCGAAGGGAGAAGGTGGCCATGGAGACAGATCCTAGAAAGAAGAGAGAAAACTGAACTTCAGCAAAGCCAAAGAGTGGCTGCCTTGGGGAGCCTATTAGAAAATCAAGGGGGAACACAAGGACAAACTACTCTCTAGGTCAACAAAAACTAAAAAGACGAACAAAGCAGGCACTGAAACGCAACAGCATCTTTGCACAGTGCTGATGGAGTATCAGTGGCTCCAGTCACCTTGGGAAACAAACAAACCCATAACCCAGCAACCCCACGCCTAGATCTGCACTACTACACGTTTCTGTCCAGGTACGAGCTGGTATGTTCACAGCAGCACTCTGTGTAAGAGGGGAAAAACTGAAGACAACTCAAAAGTCCCGAGGCCAGAGAATGAATAGTTAAAACATGGTGTAGTCCCCCTTACAGAGTCCTGTGCAACACAAGGACCTATGTGAATCTTAGTAAAGCATTGAACAAAAAAACGCAAATGGTAGCAAAGTATTACAGTGTGGCTGCATTTATATAAAGTTATATCAAATAATATGTTACTGAAGCAAATTAACATGAAGGTGAAAATATGAAGAAATCAAGAGAGATAAACACAAAATTGAAGGAATTGTTTAGCTTTAGGCCAACTTGGGCAGCCTCGTACAGGGTACGAAGGAAACATTCTTTTTTTTTTTTTTTTCAGTCATACATTACATATTGTCTTCCTGGATGTAGTTGTTCAAGTTACAAAATCAAAGCACACAAAGTGGACGTTCAAACAGTGAGGTTGCAAACAGCTCCGTTCTCTGATCCAACAAAAACTTAGCAACATAGTTATCATTCCTACACCCTTAAATATGCATGCAGTTATATGCTTTAGAGCACTTGCTTTTCCTCCTTTTGCTTTTTAAGTCCATTATCTGTTTAGTTATATCATGTTTCAGGTTACTCAGTACCTTGCTGATCTGTTTTGTTGTTGTTATTTACTTTTTTATTTATTCTTATTTTTATTTATTTATTTTGAAGGTAGTAAAATACAGCAGAACAAGACAGGACATAGCTAACTGAGGCAGTGCAGTGAACTTGGCACAGGACCTCACAGCAGGCCACTGGGACAACAGCAATAGGCACAATAGTATATCTGGTTATCTTCACAATAGTTGTTCCTTCAATCAGGCAGAGCAATTTCGAAGGAAATATCAAAATTACAAGAACAGAATATTGAATAGAGCAATACCATTGATCAGAACAGAGCAAAACAGAGATTAAAAATATTTGCCCTCAAAGAGATGGCAGAAGAGAATCCCCCTTATTTCCTATATAGTCTAACTCGCAAGACATGCTCAGGTCTCCTCCAGCTCTCACTTGCTAGCGGGGGTGGGAGTGGTGGTGGTGGTTGGCGGGTGGTGAATGTTTGATTCTTAGCCTGCACCCCGGTAGGCTCACAGCCGCCCACCAGAGGGGTGAACTGGCTGCCTGGTTTTCCCAGTGCCCCGAGGTCCAACATGGCGCATCTCGGATCTCAGGAAACGCTGATATGGTTCTCGCCCTGGGGCGGCCGCGGCCTGCCAGGCCACAGCCACTTACCAGAGCAGCGTGCTGGCCAGGAAGGAAACATTCTTACATTGAGTGGTAGTTACTCAGATTTCAGTATGCCTCTATTCTTTGTATTTTACATATATTTAGATGTTTTATTTTTGTACCCATGAAATAGCTAAATAATTTTTTTCAGTACTGGGGATTTTCTCCAAACTGCATCCTCAGTATCTTTTATTTTTTTAATTTTGAGCTAAGGTCTTAGTAGTTGCTAATTTTCCAGACTGAGGCTCAAACTCGGATTGTCCTGCCTCAGCTCTCAAAGTGCTGGGTGCACAGTACAGCTCATATCATGTGGCAAGCCAGGCACCAACAGCAATGGAGAGTGGTCCCCTCACCCCACCCTGCCAACTTTCATTCCACATCAAGCATGTGACCTTCCATCATCCTTTCTTTCCTGGGCCTGGGCTCCCTGGGTGGCACATCTTGTCCCTCTCCCAGAAACCTCCCCACAGCTTTCCCTGGCAGGTCCTGCCTACTACCAGGTATCTGCTGGAATGTCACCTGCTGCAAGGCCCTGCTGGGCCACATTTGTCCCTCTGTCACTGTCCTGCCCTGAGCTCTGCCTCTGCCCTGCGTCCTGTCCACATTAACCTGTTGCTCCGCTTGCTTCTTCCTTTCTCATGCACTGGAGCTAAGCTCTGCGTGGGCAGACCAGACTGCCTCTGCCGTTCACAGAGCGCCCCGCTGCCCCTCTCTGCGTCAGGCAAATGTAGGAGCTCAATACATTTGTGGGAGGAGCGCAAAGCTGAACCATAGCTGTGAAAGAAGGCATGTGGACAGAGTTCTTCCTTGTCTTTGCTTGGAGTCCTCCAGCCACCCTCCCTGTGCCCAGGAAAGCACTTGATGACCCTCTCTGCCTCTGCACTGGTATCTGGGTATCACTGGGTATCCAGATGGCCCTGCTCCTGGCAGGCCACCACTCTGCTCAGCAGCAACGCTCCTTCCCTCTCTTGGTTCCTAAGGGTAACTTTCCTGACTACAGCACTAGGCTCTTGGCAACCACTGTACTAGAAAGATACTCTGGAGTTGGAAGATATTCAGAGATGAAATATGTGGAACAATGCAGGGCCAGGGGAAATGGAATAATTAGAACAGATGAAAAGACCCACACGCTAGGCTTTGCCAAGTTAAATGAAATAGGATAATTGCGTGCAGGACTCTAGGGGTGCGGGGCCCTCTGTGGGGGGTAGAGGGAGCATAGCATTGGGGATGATGTGGAGGGTATAATTATGTGAGATGGAACGAGATGAATCCCTGGAAATTTTAGGCTTAGTGGCAGGAACCATTTCCTCCCGGTGAAAGTCTGAGGTTGAGCAGCAGTTTGCTAACGGAAGGAATGGGTGCCACCCTGATGGCATTTAAGGCCATTGTAAGCCAGGCCTGGAGACAACTACAGTGGCCTCATTCCAGAAGCTGGAGTCAGCTGCCAAGGATAAAGGTGATCTGATGGCAGAGGGGGTTATGGTCCATTGCAGCGGCTCTGCAAGCAGAGACAGCTGCGTTGCAGTCCTGGCTGGTGGCTTTCAAGCCCTGCAGTCTTTGACACACGATTCTAGGACCTAGAGCCTCAGTCTCTGTATCTTTGAAATATAACACCTGTGCTGTATGGATATTGGCGTGACTAAATGTGATAACTTACATAGGCCCTTGTCACAGTGCTAAGGAAACATGAAACACATAGGTGGCAGCTGCAGTCCTGTGTGAAGACAATGACTGGATTTCTCTGGATCTCTGGTCCATGCCAGAAGGACCTCCAGGTCCTCAGGCTTTGCTAGGCAGCTTCCCAGCAGAGCTACTTAGAAAGTGGGCACAAAGCTAGGGGCAGCTCCAGATCTCACGGCAAGGTGAGAGGCCCGGAGCTGAGAGTTCTTAGCAGCAAAGCCTGGGATGAAGGTGCCACATCCTGCCATCCTTTATTTTCTGGTTAGTAGAAACCAATCGAACTGCAGCCCGCTGTTGGCCAAGTAAGTATCAGGCCTCTGGCTGCAGGACCCCCGACTTTTGTCCTCCCTGACCCCTCCTGCCAAGATGAGAATTTATCTGTGAGCATCTGTGCAAAAACAGACTTGTAGAAAGGCCCAGTCCCTGGTTTATATTTTGCTTTAGTTTTTGTTCTTTTGAGACAGGATCTCACTATATAGCTCGGGCTGGCCTTGAACTCATGAGGTAGTCCAGGCTGGCCTTGAATTTGTGGCAAGTACCAAAAAATGTATCTATTAAGATTTCCACATCAGACTGGATGTGATGGTACATGACGCATGGGTATAATCCCAGCTACTGGGGAGCTGAGTGAGGCAAGGGGATCACAAGTTTGAGGCCAGGTTGGTCACAAGTTTAGCCAGATCCTGTCCCAAAAATCTTATTTTATTTTTTCATTATGTATTCCAAGCTGGTCTCAAACTCATAGCACTCCTCCTGTCTCAGCCTCCCTAGTAGCTGGCATTAGGGGCATGTGCCACCGCACTCAGATACATCTCAAAATGGGAGAGAGAGAAAGAGAGAGAGTCTACAGTTACAAATCTGTAGTAAAATACTTGTCTACCGTGAGTGAGGCCTTGAGTTCAATCACCAGAACTACACATAAATACCAATTTTCTTTTTTAGAGATAAACCAGATCTTGTCTGGCAGGTCGGGGAAAGACAAGGCAGTGGCTGGGCAGGAGAAGGAAAGTGGAGGGACCTTGTAGGTTTGCCAGGAGGACAGAGCCCCCAAAGGCTCAGCATCTGCCAGGCTCACCCTGTGAGCTCTGGTTGGGACCCCGGTTCCCAGCTGTGCCCTCTAAAGATGACTTGGCTTCTGAGCTCCTTGGGATCAAAATCAAGGCCGCCATTGCCTTCAGCCAATAACTACAACACAAGAAGCCATGATCATACGAGGGGCATAAACGAAGTGCTCAGTAGGGAACAAAAAAGAGTTTTGAGTTCTTCCTTTTCTAGTGAGTGGGGAGACATCTTCCTGGAGCTGTGAGCTCAAGAGGCCACAAAGGCTGAGGGAGCCTTCCAGGGGACAGAAACAGCACTCGAGAGTGCAGACAGAATGTAGCCTGTGGTCCCTATAATTGATCCCTTTGGAATTGGAGAACACACTCATCACCATCCCCAAAGTGTTGCTGGCCCCCTGTGACCTAACTGAGCTGGTATGAGAGGGTAGGTCAAGACCTGGAGTGGGACATGCCAGCAGGGTTTGCCCTGGCCTCCTGACTGTCCCAGCTGGTGGGGTGCAATGGAGAGGGCCCCAAGTGACCAGGCACAAAACCTGACTTTGAGTCCAAGCATGGTGCTTCACTTGCTTTGTGACATGTGACAAATCACAGCCCACTGTGACAAATCACAGCCCACTCTGGATCATTAACAGAGGGTGTGGGCCTCACAAGCCTAAAGGCCCTCCCAGGCCTGATATCCTGAGGTTTGTAAATTTCCCTGCTTACACTGTTCATATGTGTCTGCACTCTTAGAGTCATGTTCATCCATTTGTTTGATTGATTGATTGATTGATTGATTGATTGATTTGGTTTGGTTTTTGTTTTTTTGAGAGAGTCTCACTACATCGCTCAGGCTGGCCGTGAACTCATGGCTATTCTCCTGCCTCAACCTCCTAAGTGCTGGGATTATAGGCCTGCACCTCCACACTTGGCCTTAGACAACTGGAGATTAGGATCCTCAGGAGGCCTCTCAGACGGGGCTGCCAAACATGATGGGCAAGGACTCTCTCCTCGGGTCCAGGGCAGAAAGAGCAAACGGGGCGACCCTGTTCTGCCTGGAGAGCCACTCCCAGGGCCTTCCCTCTGTGATGGGTCCCAGCTGGGAGCTTTGTGTACATCATCTCACCAAATCCTACCCACTCTAGGAGGCAGGAGGTACATCTGCTGCACCCATTTTATAGATGGCCAAGAACACTGCCCAAGATGTCACAGCTGTGCAATAGCATCAGGTCTGTCTGTCACCAGGTCTTAACATCTTACACATGAGTCTCCACTCGCCTCATGGGAATTCAGAGACCGAGCCCAGCCTATTCCAAACTCCTAACCCCTGCCAGCCTGAGGTTCTATTAGCTGCCCCTCAGAATGAAAGCATAGCTTCTGACAGTCCTAGACGGTGGCCCTAGGAGTTTCTCCTAGAGGAGAACTGGGCAAGCAGTGACTAAGGGACCTTGGGACTTTTCCCAGGCACCTGCAAAAACTACTCCCTGAACAGAGGCCCAAGGCCAGGAGGCTCCAGAAAGAGGGCATCAGCATGAGTCCCAGCTGCAGGGGCACCCACAGCTTCAGCCCTGCTCCCAGGTCTGACTCAGGCCCTGAGGCCACAGCACTCTGGGGCACCCAGGCACCCAGCTGCTCTGAGATCTGGCGTTGCTCCTCCGGAGTGAGGTTGCCAGCCACCCAACCCCACCGCTCACGGGTTGTCTGGTGACAGGGAGCCCCAAGGAAGCAGAGGGGCTGGGTTTGAAGCAAGCAGATGTCTGCAGCAGGGGAAGAGACTGCCTGCAGCTCCTGCCCCTGGGCTCCTACAGAAGAGGCAGAGAGACTACGGAAAGGCTTCAAAGAAGGAAGGCACTCGGAGGTCGCTTCTCAAGAGCCAACCCATCCAGCAGGGGAAATCTGTCCAACCTACCCTCTGTGCTCCAGAAATAATAATATTAAAATAGCACGTTTCTAACACAGATTCTGAGCTAGATGTTGATGATACAGTGAGGCATAAAATCCCTGCCTTCATGGGGCTCATATTCTATAGGAAGTGACAAGAAATAAACAATAAAAATGTATAATATGTTAAAAGGTGCTACCCCTAAGAAAGGATATAAAAGAGGAAGGATATGGGGAGTGCTGGCATGGGGCAGGGGGAAATTCACAATCTTTGATGGAATGGCTAAAGAACTCATTATGGACATTTGCATAAAGGCCTGTTGATATCTGAGAAGGAGTCACAAGTGCAAAGGCCCTGAGGCAGGAGTAAACTGTGGCTGCAGCAAAGTGATAGAAGTGGACAAATATCCAACACATAAGGAGAGAAGTTAGGGACATTTGGATCCCACAGGGTCTTTCAGGCTGAAATAAGGACCACAACTTCACCAAGAGCCGGCACCCTGGAAACTTCTGAGCAGAGAAAGGACATGATCTGCCTCTTGTCTTTGTCTCACTCTTGCTAGCATGTTAAGAAGTCAAAGCAAACCAGGCAACCCAGCTCTTACTACCACCACCACTAACTACACTAGCAACAGCCCGGCCCTGAGCCTGCTCAGATCAGCGCTACCTGCTTCATTGTCATGATCTCAGTTTATATCTCATGACAGCTGTGGACAGAGATGGCTGGCTTTTCCCACTTTACAGCTAAGGACCTGAGGGCGGGCCAAAACCGGAAAGTCACACAGGTGCCTGCCCTCAGCTCCCCAGCTCCGCTCAGCTACCCCACCCGGTCTCCCCCAGCCCTCTCATCACCGGCCTCATCCTCCGCCCCAGCCAGCTACTTCCGGTTTCCCCAGCTCCACACATCCTGCAGGCCTCCAGCACAGAAATCCTCCAGCCAGGAAAGGGGGCACTGCAAGGACCCCACCGCCAGGCTCCCACATAGACACAAGCTCCAGGGCAGGGCTTATTCTCCTTGACTTCTCCAGCCGTCAGTTCTGCACCAGGTGGGTCTCAGGTTTGAGTCCTGGTGATGCAGTCATGCTAGGAAATCTCAAATTTCTCCAGTGCAGTTATCATCTAAATGATATTTCCTTCATGCACAGTCACCACTAACCTGGGACAGACACACAGAGCCTCAGATGGGCGGTGCTGCCATGCTCAGGAGAAGGATGTTCACTCAGAGGAGGAGGCGCAGCGCTGAGGGGACCACGAGTGTTGAAAACCACTGGATTCAAGGCCACGTCCTGCCCTGCCTCTCAGGAGCTGAATAGGCAGGTTGCGCAGCACGGGCCTTCCATGCTGCGCCCATCCACAGACTCCGGCACATGTGTTCTCTTGGTGGGCTTCACAAGAGCTGAAAGTAGCACAAACACAGGGCCTGATGTGCATGTGCCCTTGGAGATGGCATCAGTGCCCCTTTGGCCACCCATCCTAGTTCCACTGGGCCACTGTGCTCTTGGGAGACCTCACACTCTTTGGGGACTTCTGCGATCACTAATCCAGAGTCTCCCTCCTACCGAAAGGCCCAACTCGGAGGCAGGGCCGGTGGCTTCTCGCAGCTGTGCAGGCCCCAGGCTCTCCCGACAGAGCGCACTCCCTTTCAGCAGCCCTCTGGCTGTCCCAGCTGCCAGAGCATGGTCAGTCCTCCTCCCCCACTCACTGCCGGTGATTGTGAGGCCCTCCTGCCTGGCTGCCTCAGCTCCCCTCCAGCAGACACTAAGGAAGAGGTGAGGAGTGGAAGCAGCTTTTCTGGCAGGTGAGGGGATACTCCACAGCAACAAAAGGGCTAAGATGCAATTTGATGCCAGAAGTTGGCTTCTGGTCTTTCAAAGTATTGCAATCTATCAGGCTAGGGGAGATTCAGAATTCCAACGCCCTTACTTTACAGATGAGAGACCACCTGGGGCAGCACCAAGCTCCAGGTTACACAGCAGAGGGGAGGAGAGCTTTGGACCTGCCTGTGACTGGGGCCAAGTCTCAGCTGGACGAGCCAACAGCTGAGCGCCTCACCGAAGCCCCTTTGTTTCTGTTTCCCTGGAAAGAAAACACCAAAATCCTTCCAGCACCGCAATCCCAACAAACATGGACTAGCGTCTCCTGGCTGGTTTCTTCAGTGGCCTCCGAAGGAACCATGGTTTGGGGTCTTGGCAGCTGCTACACCAGTTGACGAAGTTTTGGACTCATGATCTCCTGAGTTCTTGCTGCTTCCCCTGCTGATTGTTACAGTGCTGAGGGCTGCACAGTGCTTCTGATCCAAAATGTGCCTAAGGCAGGGGTGAGGGAGAAGACAGCCAGGACAATGCAGCCCAGGCTTCTGCGGTCAGCAGACAGGCCTAGAGAATATTGGGCTGCCGTGCAGGCTACGTGAGACTCAGGCCCATTCCCTAGGCAGAGGACATGGACCTGTACTGTAGACAAACTCCTCCGAGACCCAGAAGAAAGCCTGCTGCAGCTCAAACTACCACACTCTTACCAAAACCCATTTGTTTAGAGACAGGAAACTCACTACCTCACAGTTCCAATATTCAAGCACAAAGCAGAGGCTATGAGACACTGACATCAGCTTCCCAGCATTCCTCCGCCTCCTGCGGCTAACCAGTGTCTCTCCCTGGAGATAATAGTCGCCCTCTCCAAGCATGCCCTTGGGACCCCAGCCTCCCAGCTACCCTGGAGGCGCCCCAGGTTCACCTCGTTGTGCTAGTAACAGACCCTGCTTGTCCTCCTGCCCACCGCTCACACACACTCATCTTGGGCTGTGGTGATGCCTACCCAACTGCGTGTCCTACTTAGAATGTACCAGCCTCAGACCAGAGCAGCCCCTGGCAAGGAAGGAGCAGGGCCTGCCTTCTGGGCCCAGTAGTGATACCGGCTCTTGGCACCATCTTGTCACGTTTAGATCTTCCCACATAGAGAAGATACGGTGGAGCACACCTGTAATTCTAGCACTTAGGAGGCTGAGGCAGGAGGATCACCATGAGCTCAAGGCCATTCTAGTCTACACAGAGAGTTCAAGGCCAACCTGAACTACCTAGTGAGACCCTGTCTCAAAAAATAGTTTTAAAAAAAAATTTTTTAAGCACACACAGAGAAGAGAAAAATAATGATCACTCTGAATAAGAACATTAGGCTAGAAATCAGAACACCTGGGAACAGCCTCCACCATTCCGAGCCTGTGACTTGGAGCACATGCTTGGCAAACTGAACAGCTGGGGGAAGCTGAACCAGCCTCAGAGCCCCCATTCCCCTTCCAGGTCAGTATCAGCTGTTTCCCATTTCCGCCTGGCCTCTGCCAGCCCCCTTTCTGGTCCTCTGGAACCTGGGACCTGCACAGCTGCACAACTTGACTTAACATTGGCCGATAAGCAAAGCCCCCATCCATGGGCCGACTGTGGCAGACAGTGGAGGACGAGCCCAGTACAGTGCCCGGTGGGAGGGAGCCTCAGTAAATGGCAGTGGTGTCGAATTTAGGAGAGCAGCCAAAGAGGATATAAGATGTAACAACCATTCCTGACCTTGTACTCACCTACTTCAACCCTTTCACTTTACCTGTGAGGACTCTGAGACCAGGGTGGGCCGGTGACTCATCCTAGGTCCCTCAGCAAGTGTAGCCCATACTGGCTTAATTTCCCACAGAACGTAGTGCTGCAGACACCACAGCCAAACAGACTCCCAGGGCCTCTACCCTGCTGCAGTGTCACTCCCTAGAGCTGACAATGCTCCCTCCCTCACCCTTGGAGGCAGAGTGTCTGCCCTAGACAACTAGGAGGCCTTGGGACTTGGGTGCTGCCACCTGCTCAGAGCACAGGCCAGGCTGGACAGCCTGCCCCTCTACCAGGTTATTTATAAAATGTCTGTGGCTGAGTCAGCCGCAGAGCTGCCCCACGCCCTCTGGACTGCTCCTGAGGAAACGCTAAGAACAAGTTGGATTCCTGGGACCCACTGGACCCATGGCAGCCTGCTCCTTGTGGCCAGGGAGAGGTGGGGCCTGGGACAGTACGGTTGTGAGGTGCTGTGACGCTCTCACCAGTAGTCTGAGCCCTATGTAGACACATGAGCTTTGGCGGCCAATCTAGTAGGGACAGGTAGGGAGCTGCAGGCACAGGAAGGTGTGGCTCACGGGCAGCTCCCAGCCAGGAACACTGGCCCTTCCCCTCCACACCACTCCTCTGTACCTTCCCAGCCCAGATGGACAGACGGGCAAGCTCAAGAAGACAGCTCCCACCTTGCGACCAGCACCAGCTACTCACACCTCCACTCCTGTGTGTACAGCACTCCATCTCCTCCCGGGGACCAGCTATTTATATCTCTCTGAAAAGGGAGCCCAGCCCTCAGAGCATCTCTGCTTCCTGCTCCTGGCAGCACTAATTACTTCCTCAGCTGGACGCTGCTTTCCACTCCCAGCTGAGGCCACGAGGCATTAAGGCACCTGCACTCACAACCCGCTTCTCACACCCCGCAGACAGCGTGGCAGCCCCCAGGCTGCTCCGGGCAGGTGGCTGGACTCCCTCACCCAGGCACAGGGCCAGGAGGCTCTCTCGGACCCACCTCTCCAGGGCGGCCCCCACACAGGCTGCAGGGGCCACCTGCTCACTCAGCAGCCCTGCAGTGGCCTGGCATGAGACTCAGCCCTGTGCAGGCGAGGAATGGGGCAGGCAGGGTGATGAATAAGCCTGTCCGCCCTCGAGGGAGGCAAACACATAAACAACTCATTATGCAATGGGGGAGAATGAAGTAAGTGCTAAATTAAGGCACAGGCTGGGCACGGAGCCTGCGGGCCCTCAATTCTTCCCTGCTTTTTTTTTTTTTCCTTATTTTAAAAGCAATTTTTATTCACTGTACAAAAATTTTGTATATGCAGACAAAAAAAGAAAAGTATAATACATTCATTCTGCAACCACCCAAAGCCAATTTTGTCCAGTTTGATACCCAGATTTCCAGACTTGAAGATCCAGATTCCAGATTTGAGGGTTCCTCCTCCAGGGGCCCCCATCCTAGCCCTGAAACAAAGGATAGTAGCAGGAAATGGATATAAAAATTTCACAGTGAGATAATATGGATAGTGTGACATATTTTTGTAAACAAAACACTACATCAATGCCTAGAGAATAACTGGAAGGATCTATATTGAGAGATTGATATTGTTTAGTCATGAGGAAGGGGAGAACAGATAAAAGATCTCTTTTTTTCTTCCAGAAATTTCATTTGAACTGGCACAATAACAAGAATGGTCATATAGTTTTACAATTTTTTAAATACCTTAAAGTTTTTGAAAATTTGCTAAACACATAATCTCCAGTTTCCCTTTGGTGTATTATCTTTGTGCTTTGAATAACAATCTTAGAACTACAGAGAGGTACAGACGTCGTGGGAAGCAGTTAGGCGCTCTTCAGAAACTTAGACGTAGACTCGCTGCATGATTTAGCGATCACATCCCTTGGTTTATGCTCAAAACAATTGAAAACAGGTCCCCAAATATATACTTGTTCACAAATACAGCAGCCCTATCGACAACAGGCCACACGTCCATCAGCAGCAAAGAAAGTCTGGTTATGTCCATGTGAAATATGAGTCATGAAAAGGTATGAAGTGCTAACAGACGCGGCGACCCGGGTGAACCTTGAAAACATGACGCTGAGTGGAGGGAGCCAGACAAAGGGGTCACACTTGCACTGACTCCCTTTGTACAAAATGACCAAAACAAGCAAGTCCGTGAAAGCAGATGAGGTTGCCAGGGACTAGGCCAAGAGGAAACAGACACTAATTACTGAATAAGTAGAGGCCGATCTTCTGGGGTGATGAAAAGGGTTTTAAACTGTTTCAAGACCAGTCACTGTACAACATCATGAATATACTGAAAGCCACTGAGCTACACACTTTAAAACGGCTAACAGTGTTTGGTGAATTTCACTTTATTAAAAAAATAATGAAACACTAAAAGAAAATCAATCTTGGCCTTCATACCTCCACCACCCCTGTCCCTGCCCCTGACCTCCAGCCTGGCCTTGGTCAGGTCATGAAGAATTCTTCTACCTGCCCCCTGGAGGGCAGAACCAAGATGTCCCACACAGGCCACACAGGCAGGGGGAGCTGAGGGAGAGGAGAGAGCAAGTGCAGAGCTGCAGCCAGGCAGGGAGCACAGAGAGCAGCACTTCCGTGTGGTGCGTCCAGCCTCTGCACTGCCCCAGGGCCCCAGCCTGTTAGCCCATTTCTCAGATGGAAACATTGGGTTCAGTGTGACTTGGAGGCAGAGCTGAGCCTCCTGACTTTAAGGACCGATGGGGGAACCTGGCGCAGCCCCCAGGCAGCTCACACGTGCTCCTCATGGCCACCTAGCACCAGCTCCTTCCCCTCGCTGCTCCCCACTCCTCCCATGGCAACACCTGCTGAGGGCAAGCCAGGAGCACAGGAAGGAGGCAGGGGCGCAGAGGCGGCTGCCCAGAGTGAAGCGGGGGGCTGGCCCTGCCTCTACCCAGGAGAGGGAATCCTCTGGCTGGCTGCACGGTCAGCACCCCTTCCTGGGGCTGGGGGAAGGGAGTGTTTAGGGCTCAGCCTCCTGCCCAGGCCTAGGCCCAAAGCCTTAGTGAGAAGTGTAACTGCTCTATCCTACAGAACATCCGTTTCCCCCGCTGAATGGGACCAGGATACAAGCCCAGCCTGCAAGACTAACAGACGAGAAATGCCGAGAGGACTCAGCAGAGTGATTGCTCCATGTCTTACTGAGTCAAGCATTTCCTGGAATCGCCAAGCATCCAGGCTCCATGGGATTCAGGCTCAGTCAAGCCCTGTCTTCCCACCCCTGCAGAAGCCCCTCATGACCGCATCTGGCTGTAAACATGCCAGGCCTCAGAAGCCCAAGGCTGGGGAACTAATGATTCTGGGCCCTGCTCCACCAAACCCTGCCCCGCCCTTCCTGGACCATTGACCAGAATTTTCTTTGTTCCTTGAGACCCAAACAGTTGAGATCTGCCCACCTAATTCTTCATAAAGCTTCCGAATGTCCTACTTCGAATAATTAGGGTCCGAGTACTGTTTCATGCTCTGCAGTCCATGAAGCACTTTCCCAGGCATTTGACCTGCCTCGGATCTGACCAAAATCCCACAAGGTGAGGCTCATCGTTTTCTGTATTATAGACACAGATTAGAGTCGGAGCTGTAGATCTAGACCTGTGGATCATGTCCTTGGTCTTGAAAGCTACTTTTGTAATAGGAATAGAACCATTCCAGCTTCTTTTTAATGAATGGTACAGATGGGATATCTTTTTTCATCCTTTTTACTTTGAACATATTTTTGGTCTTTATAAAGAGCGTTTCTGCACAGCAGCATGCAGTTGTCTTTATCCAATATGACTGTTCTAATTGCTCTTCAGACAATTTACATTTAATGAGTTGTTGATAGGGTTCATTTGGAGTAACTCTTCATTTTACTGTTAGTTTTCTGTTTGTCCCATCTGTGTTTTTACTCCTTCTTTTTCTGCTTTCTCCTAGACTGTTCTTGATAGTTCTGTTCAGTCCCCTTTGTGGGCCTACTGGCCGAGCCTCTGCACTGTTTTAGTGACGGCTTAGCGTTTGTGGCATGCACCCTGACTTTCCAGAGACACTGCACCACTTCACACCGGGTGTAGGAACCTTGCAATAGCGTGTTTCCCTTTCACCCCTCCTGACCTCGGTTTCACCTCTCTGCGTCAAGACAATCAGGAGGGATAATTATCAAGCTTTCCGGGGTCCTGAACTTTGTGGCCTGATGTCTAGTGTCTTGAAAATCATCCTTTCAAGGATTTTGTCTGTTTTGGTTTGGTTTTCAATTGTTTCAGGTGGGCGGGTAAATGCAGCCCAGAAAGCAAAGCCCTGGTATGTATCCGATAAAGCCAGGACTCGTGGGCTCAGCCCTTTGCCCGAGGCCAGGCAGCTGGCAAGGGGCCAGGCAGCTGTCCCGGCCAGAGCCCGAGCTCCTCACAAACCTCCCTGCGAAGGCAGAGTGCTGTCAGCTGAGTAAAATGGACTTTTGTCACTGCAACAGAAAGTTTCACACTGCACTATCACGATTATTTTTGTGTAAGCTGCCCATTAAATGACAAGTTTTGACCTTCACCAAGTCTCACTTTTAAATGCTCTCTCTGCCTCTTTACATGTGATCCTATGTGGTCTTCTGTGTACAGGATATCAGGGCCTGCCAGGGATGCGCCCCTCGGAGTCACTCAACCAACAGTCTGATGTGACCGATTAAACAGCCTTCCCAACTCACCCTTCCATGAGGCTTTTCTATGAAGATGATGACATAATTGGCAGAGTCCTGCTGTGTGTGTGTGGATATGTGCACACCTGTGCTGAGCTGAGGCAAGGGGGGCGCCCCTCTGTCTCACCAGGGACCTCGGAAACACTTTGGGAAATCATTGTGTAAGCGACAGGACCAACTTCCATTCCCATCAGCTTCTGATAGCAAACTTCATTTAAAGCTCTGTGATGCCACGTGGGCATCAACCCGGCCAGGACTCGGCTCCTGTTGTGGATTGAGTCTGAGAAGACAGACCTCCTGCGGTGACTGTTCAGGGGCACAGACCTCCTGGGGTGACTGTTGAACTGGAGCCTCTCTACACACGAATCCTACCCACCCTGGCATTGCCACAAAAGGCCGTCAGGCAAGGAAACCCAAGGACGGCACCCACCCACTCCACCTAGACTGGAGATTCTCAGGAGCTGCTGTGTATTAGAATCCCTGGGGAGCCTTTAAAAACTCCATCAGGCAGGTTGCACCTCAGAATAATTAAACCCTAATCTCTGGGCAGGGGGCCCAGACATCAGGAAATTCCAAAAATCCCCAGGGGCTTCCCATGTGCAGCCACACTGAGAACCGTGTTCTTGTGGGGGCACCCGTGAACTTACCCTCTGCTGCGCTCTCCCCCTGTACCCCCGCGTCCCGGCCCACACAGGGAGCCTTGCTCTCCCAGGAGGCACCCCTGGGCACTTCAGGGCCCTCCTGTGTTTTGTGCTCTCAGCACTCCAGGCTCAGAAAGGAGGCAGCATTGTCAGGGTCACTTCAAGAACCTGACTTCACTGCTAAGACCCTGAGAATGAGCGTCCCTGCGTGCCCTCCACTCCCTTGTCCCTGCCTGGCACTCCTGTCTCTGCCCCAACCCTGCTGTCAACAGTTCCAAAGGGAAAGAAAAGCAGCCTAAAATTCCCATCGGCCCTCTCACCCCAAGAGCACGTTTTCCCTTGAACAAATCGCCAAATCCTCCTCTTCTCCCTCACAGAGCCGTGATTCCATCCAGTCCCCTGGCCAGGGCCCAGCAACTTGAGGCCACCTGGCTGAGATGGAGATAAGATGGCTCTAGCCTGTCGCCCAACCTCTGTCCCATTCTCTGGAATTGGCCCCTCACCTGAGTGACAGCTCTAAGTGTCCAGGAAGTGACAGGATTTGGCAAAGGGCCATCATGACCTTTCCTCCAGGTGCAGGCCAGGAAAGGTGGAGAAAACGTCATCGTGTGCCCTCACCTGCGGGAGCCTCAACTGTGCTGAAAGGGCTGCTCAGAACAAGGCTCCCTCAGGGGGACTGGGCTGGGGACAGGTCCCAGCTTTGCCCTAGAAAACCTCCCTCCAGCTGTACTCCCTGCTGTGTTCCAGCCTCCTCCTCTGTGTAGCTCTTGTACTTGAATGACCTTGACATTACTTTCCCGCAGACTCTGTTGCAGAGAGTCTGCATTGTGAGCCAGCCCTTCAGTGATTCTGAGCCAGGGAGACCGTGCTATGAAAACCACTTCCGGGCAACAGGCTGGGGATTTAGCTCAGTGGTTTAAGTGCCTGCCTGGCAAGCACAAGGTCGTGAGTTCAATCCCCGGTACCACAAAAGAAAAAAGAAAAGAAAAGAAAAGAAAAGAAAAGAAAAGAAAAGAAAAGAAAAGAAAAGAAAAGAAAAGAAAAGAAAACCACTTCTACAGGCATTGGTGACAGCAGCTCAGCATCTTGCCCCCCCAATCCCCTACCCCCAGCATACGCTGTTGCTGCTGTTGCTGTCTCTCCAGGGAGATCTGAGGGACTCATCACTCTGAGGAGTAGGAGTCTCCTTAGACTTGGAAGAGGCACCCTTGAGACTCACTGCCCTCTCCTGGAAAGCTGCTGTCAATCTTCCCATCCATTCACACTAGCAGGAATGCTGGAGGTGACCTGGCAGGAAAGTGCTGAGTTGAAGAGACCCAAGCATGATGCCAGAGAGGCTGAGGAGGCTGTACCTGCCCTAGCACGCCTGCAGGGGAGAGCGGCAGCCACTTGTGCTCCTTCAGAAGCTGCCAGGGAGGAAAACAGACTGAGGCTGCCAGATCTTCTGATTTGTTCAAAGAAGCCAGAAATCTGATTTTCATGAGCAATTTCCAGATTTTTTTAATCCAAAGTAAGCACACCTGAGGGTCCTGTTTGCAACCTGATCTAGAGAGGGATCCCCTGGAGGAAGGAAACCCTGAGCTGTCCTCACACTCTTCACTGCCTGGTGCACTCAGCCACGCCAGTAGATGTCACCAACAAACAAAAACATGAGGTGAGTGGGCAGGCAAAAGGGAGTCACCTGAGGCCGCCTTGCTGGTCAGCAGGGCAGAGCCTGGGTGAGGGACCCAGGCTCCCTCAGTCTCAGTGGAGGGCCAAGCCGAGGGTTAGCTCACCCATGCTTTGTAAGGCCAACCCCAACATCCGTGGACACCTGTGAGACCCGCTGGCTGCAGGCTTCTCTTGGGTCTCCAGCTTGATTCTCTCCCTTCTCACTTCAGGCTGCTTCTCAGAAACCACTGCCCAGGGTACCCTGCCACCTGCATATTCCCACTCCCCTGAGCCCTGTGGTGATAAAAGCCAGCAAAGTTACACAGCTGTCCCTGAGGGATAGAGCTGATCTGATGTCCCTAGACACATCCTGCCAGAGGAGGCATACAGAAGGCCTCTGCCCCTCCAGAAATGAAAACAGACTTCACCAGTGATGTGCAGCCTGAGGAGCCTCCCCATCAGAAACGTGACTAGGGAGTATCTGAAACTGGCTATGACACAGTGAGGTCACTCAGGGACAATGTGGTATCACAGGAGGTTACTTACTGAATGTGGTTTCCACTGCCATAACACAGTGCCCAAGAAAAATCAGCTTACGGGAGGAAAAGTTCATTCGGGCTCATGGTTTCCAAGGTTTCTGTGCATGGTAAGATGGCTGCATTGCTTCTAGACCTGCAGTAGGGCAGAGACATCAGGGTAGAAGAGTGTGGAAGAGGATGCTACTCATCTCATGGCAACCAGCAAGGAGGGAGAGGGAGGGAGAGAGAGGAGAGAGAGAGCGCACTCGAGACTGTGAGAGCACAAAGGGCCTGAGTCATAGAGGAAAGGACCTAGGACAAGATATAGTCACCAAGGTCATGACCCCATGACCCACTCCTTTAAGTAGGCCTCACCTCCTGAATTTCTACCTCCTGATAATGGTAGCAAAGTATGTATCCCTCAGTGGACTAATTCACATGCGATGTTAGACCCCTCATGAGCCAGTCACCCTTCAAAGGTTTAGTGAAACAAGCCCCCAGCACATGGCCTTTGAGATCCAAATCATAACTCTTAGGGATGGAAGGTCAGGTTGGTATGAATGGTGGAGGTGTCCATGGGATAAGGAAAAAGAAGTCTTCCAAGGTTTCATTTCCTGATCTGGATAGTGCTCAGGGGCATACACATACACACACACACACACACACACACACACAATGTATACAATACATTTAAATATTTATGACTATGTAAAATTTTTTGGGACAGGTTCTCACTATGTAGTTCAGTCTGGCCTAGAACTGTCTATTAGCACAAGCTGGCCTTGAACTCCCAGTGATCCTCCTGCCTCAGCCCCCGAGTGCTGGGATTACAGTGTCTGCCCCTGTGCCCCAGCCTCAATTTTATGTAAATTTTACCTGAATAATAAGAGAAAAACTAGCAGTGGTAGAAAAGAGGAGGAAGGTCTCTCACAAAGGACACTCGCTTGCCTGCTCCTTGGGAAAGTTTTCAAAAGGCACGAAGCCCAAGGAAGTGTGAGGACCTTGCTGTCTTCTGCAGCTGCAGTCCCTGTGCCCTTCAGTGGGCAGTCATGGCCGTTCTTTGTGTTCCCTCCTGACAGTGAGTTACTTCAATTTTTTTTTTTGCATCATAATGACCTGTTCGAGTCAGGAAGTGCCAAGTCCTTATGAATTAAAGATCAGACAGGAAGCCTCGGCCACCTTTCTCACTCACAGCAGACTTGCACAGTGTTCACACTCACCGGGGTGCTCTGAGCCAGAAGGCGGAAAAGCGCTGATCCAGAGCCTCCAAGCCAATTTATCAGCAGGCAGTTTTTATCAGAGCGTCCAGCTCGGCAGGTCAGAAAGATAGCTTAGGAGCTTCAAGACCAGGGATCCAAATACATGGCTAGAAGAAATCAGTTCAAGACCAGTATGGATACAGCTAACTCCCAGCAAACCAGAACCAGGTAGAATAACACCTCAGCACAAGCAAAAAGCAACCAAGGCATCCTGAAGAGAGATCTTTCTTCCTAGAGAGAGTTTTCTTACCCCCTTGAACCTAGAATGCAGTGCAGGGGTGGGGGGGGCGCTCCAGTTGGCTAAGGGTAAATGGCAAGAGTGTGCAGTGAGTGGTTCCTGCCTCAGGGTGCTCACCATGACAACTGCACCGCTGCCACGTGCCAAGCACCGTGCTACGGGTCTCAGCGAATCTCTGCTCGGCTCCTGTTATTGCCACTGCTTAACAGATGAGGAAACTGAGATCAAGGGAGGTTATACCAGCTTCCCATGGCTTCCCTGCTGGTAAATGATAGAAGCAGGTTTCAAACCCGAGCTCTGAATCCCTCCTCCCATTCTCCACTTGCCTCCCCCTCCAGACTTGAGGCTCACCCCTCACACACTTGTCTCCCAGGATGCCTTGTCCGTCACAGTGCATCTGATGCTGAGGTGCTGCTAAGTAGCAAGCTAGCAACACCCAGTGTGCTCCGTGTAGCCCCAATACTCCCTGAAAGCTCTTTAGAGACCACAGCACCGGGTTAGCCTTTGGGCTGCAAGGAACAGTGTGTCACTCGACTTACACAAGAAGCCTGGAGGTGGGGAACTTGCAGTGGCTCCACAAAATGGGTCACATTCTCTGGCATTCTCCTGGCTTTACTCAACATGGTCATAAAAGGCCTGTGACAAATGTCCTACGCTCACACAATAACATCCAAAGGCAGGAAAGGCTCTTTCTATCCCTTGTCTTAAGAGCCATTGAAATTCTCCCAGAGAACTACCTACGTGTTCCCCGGGCCCACTGATAAGCCAGCTAGTACCCTTCTCCTGCCCAGAATTAACCAGACTCCAGCAAGAGGACTGCAAGTGTAAGGGGCCAGGGGTAATCGTGAGTAACCAGACGGGGCTAACTAGCACTTGGCTTTTGGAGCTGGAGAAGAGGGTCATGAGACAAATGACCACACAAAACCAGAATGAAACCTGGGAGGAGATCTGACAGAGAATGGGTAGCTGTGGAATCTGAGGTAGGGCCTCCTCCATCTGGACACGAGCCAGGTACTCAGCAAACAGTACTGGTAGTAATGAGTGGCACAGTCACTCCCAAGGATGATTTAACACATCATTCTCTCTGCCCTGAACAATGGCAATTTCAGTTACCTTGCAGAATGTCAGGTTAAGAAATATGTGTCTTTTGATATCATGGGGATATTTGTCCATAAATAAACATACCAGTCATAGTAGGTAGGAACAGTGTCAATCTCTAATAATATCAATAATCTTATTAGCCAATATTCTGCCAGCTATTCACTCTGTGCTGGCCTTCCCTCTGGCAAGCAGCAGAGCTCCACACATCAGCACTGTCACAGTGCAGGATGGAGCATTCGGCATTGTGGTTAGAAGCACACACTCTGGGGTCATAGCCCGCTTTGCTAGAGTGTGACTTAGGTGGGTTGTTAATTTCTCTAAACCTCATTTTCCCTTCCTACAAATAGGGGTCATCATAGTAGTATGGCTTTGTGATCTTGGATTCACTTCCCAGCACTGGTAGGGACCAGTCTGTAACCTTAGAAAAGTTTCTCTTCCCTTTGTGACCTACATACCTCATCTGGAAAATGGGCATACTAAAGTCAACCTCAAGATGTTGGAAGGATTAAACAAAAATGCAAAGAACTTTTATAGCATAGAGTTATGATTCAAGAGCATCTGGAGTTGTAGATAAAGACTGGTCAAAATCTCCAAGCATCTTGGTCTGACTGTCCAGGGTCCAAGGGGCTGCCATCGGGCGGGAGCATTACACTGGCCTGGCATGGCTGCAGAGAGCAGAATCAGACCCAGAGGGCAGAAGTCTCAGGGAAGACTTAGATTAAGGAAGGAAGACCCACGCTTGCTGTGGCAAGCAGCGGCCTATGGATAGTGCACACCCTCAGGCAGGTTCCACTCCTTCCGGGTGCCAGTGTGTGAAGTCCAGTCAAGGACACCAAGCTCCAGCTCTTCCAGATGTGTCTCATCTACAGTAGTCCTGAAGCTGGTGCCCACGCACAGCCACCTGGTGAGCATGTCGCAACCTCTGACTCCAAACCCTGCTCCTGGAGTCAGCCTCTGGGGCTGTGGGTTCTCTGCACTTCTCATAGCAATGGCCCAAGGACCACTTAGGAGTCCTGTCTCTGCTGTTCCAGAGATCCCAGGTGCAGGGGCAAAGCTCAGATTAGAAACATGGGCACCCAAAACCACTGTGAGCTAAGGAGACAGATGGGGAGAATCGTCCCTGCTCTAGAAGGTTCCTGGGGAGAGCACAGAGCAGGTGCTAACAAATTCTGCTCCTAAATCAGGTGTGGCACACAGCAGTAGGAAGGAGAGAATTTATTCAGTGCCATCTTCAGAAAGGCCTGGGTGACATGGCATGGGGGGTGCCCCTCTGCAGCAGGCCTCACAGGGCCAGTGCTTGGAGTGGGGAGCCTGAGCAATGTACTGGTGGTTTTCCCCCTGGATCCCCAAAGCCTCTTGGGCTCCAGCCTCCTAATTCTTGGTAGTGGGGAGCTGAGTGCCTGAGAGAGCATGAACTGAATTAGAACTTCATAGCAAGAAGGGACAGCCCTGTGATCAGGCCAGAGCATCCCTACAGAGGCCAATGAAGAGGACAGGACCAGATACAAAAGTGCATGGCCACCTCTGTCACCTCGGTCACCTTGCAGGCATCTTCACGGCTGTCATTGCAAAGCTCCATGTTAGCACCATGGATTCTTGGGTCATTTAGAAATGGAGAGGAGGCCTTTTTAGGGAGAAATCAGCAAGTGGAGTTTTTTGCATGATTAATTGGAAAAATAAGAGCATCAACTGGATTTTGGCAAGTTGATAATTTCGCGCCCATTCAACTATTGTTTTTAATTATTTACATAATATGTATTTAGTGAGGATGAGAAGAAACTGATTTTCTCACATAAAACTTGAATACCTTTCTTCAGGTTCAAAAGAATGGATTTATTACATGCATTTATTATAGGTAATTTTCTAAACCAGACAGCTTCCTGGGAAGCAGAGGCATCGTTTAAAATTTAGATGCTAAATAAATCACTTGTTCTAGTAAACTATCTGTGACGGCATTAATCAGTCTCACCAGCTCAGCTGACTGGCTCTGCACCTCCACGACCTCCAGAGGGTGGATCAGGCTGGGGGTGGCACTGAGTCCTGTGATCAGTAGACACTAAAAAAAACTACAGAAACGGGTCAGCAATGCTGAGGATGGATTGTTTTGTTTCATTTTTTATTTCTGCTTAAGCACACTGTCTTCTTCAGCCTGAGCCAAACTAATTAATATAGACCATGGGTCAGCTCTTTTGCTCAAAGCACTAGAGTTAAAACTTTAGGCACTGCAGGCCAAAAGGCAAAATTGAGCAACTCATCTAGCTGAAGGGCTAGGGAGTCTTTTTTTTTACATTTTACATTTTGTATTTTAAAATGTGAAAACTACTCACAGCTCTCCAAAGGCACAAGGCCGGGTGGTGGGCTGCATTTGGTCTGCAGGTCTGGGTTTCCTGGCTGCTGATTCTTCGGGGAGTGATTGAGGAGTGTGGGAAGCTGAGTGCCAGGTGTGCCACCTATGAAAGTGACATGGTAGGACCTTAACTGAAGCACCCTCATGGCTAACAATAATTGTGAATGAAGGAATGCTACTTAACATTAAAACAATTCTGAATAAAACGGTATTATATGATGTTTGCAGAGCACTTGGCAATGTCTTCCCCATCTTGACAAATGTCACCGTCACCACCAAGCTAAATACCCAGGAATCATTCTTAATTCCGTCATAGTCCTTACTTCCTACCGAGTTCTGAGAGCCCTATTCCAAGCTACATCCCCAAGCCGACAACAGGATTAAAATCGACATTCGTGTATGGGGGCTCATAGCACCTGATTCTTAACAGCTGAGAGGTACAGGCAACCCGAGTGTCCATCACTAATGAGCGAATAAACAAGATGTGGTCTTTCCCCACAACGATACTACTTAGGCTTTAAAAAGCAGAGAATTTTGACACATGCAGCAACGTGGCTGAGCCTTGAAGATATGCTAAGTGACAAGCCACTAATGGGCAAGTCCTATATAATCCACTTATATGAGGTGCCCAGTGAACCCAAATTCCTAGAGACAGAAAGTGGCAATGATGGTTGCCGAGGGCTGGGTGGAGGTTTAATGACAAAAGGGTTTCTACTTGGAATAATGAGAAATTGCTACAAATTGCTGATACTGATGGTTGTATTAAAATGTGAGTATACTTAACGCCAGTGAACTATATACATTTAAAAGCAGTTCATGATAAACTTGTGTAGTTTCCAAGGTTTAAAATTTTAAATATTTTTATTTTTTTAAAAACCCACCAAGGCACTATTTCCCCTGCCACCACCCTAACCCAGTGATGGTGATCTCTGGTCTCCTAAATAGTCTCCTGGTATTCCCACCTGTCCCTGCAGTGTACTCTCCACGGAGCCACAGAAATCAGGTTTTCATATTCCTAACTGAAGCTCTCTAGTGGTGTTAACTCATGTTGTTCAAAGTCTGGACTTTAACCCTGTGAGAACCTCCTAAGAATACGTCTGAACGGGAAGACAGTGCAGCCCGAGCCCTGCGGGTCTGAGCAGCACTGTGCATGGCTCCAGCGCTAACCTGCCACCCTCCAACCCCAGCATGGTCCTCCTGCCTCCGCCTGGGGCCAGGAAGGTTCGTTCCCATAATCAGCTCCCTTCTGCAGCCTCCCTGACAGAGCTAAGTGCAGTGCTGACTGAGAGCTGCCTTGCATGAGATGGAAACCCAGAGCTGCTACAGCCACTTAGAGCCTAGGCAGAAAACCCAGAGAGCAGCAGAAATGTCACCGAGCCACTGAACTGGTATCAACAGCCATTTTCTGTTCAAATAAAAGAAATAAACTTCTATTTGTTGATGCCACTGTTGGTCTAGTTCTCTGCAGCCCACATATTTCCAACTTACAGACCCGGCTTCCACTGCCCTGAGAATAAAATGCAAACTCCCTGCTGGTACCCACTCAGCCTGGGCCCTGCCTGACTCTGCCTCCTCCTGGCACCCCTCCCAGCAAGGCTGTCACATGGCTGGCTCCTTGTGGTCCATGGGCTTCAGCTCCCAACCTTGCCTGCACAGAAGGGAGTCCTCCCCCATCCATCTGAAGCCCAGTGAGTCCCATCACCCCCTCTCATTTTATTCAGAGCACTGAGCCCCTGAGAAGCACTGGCCTCGCTTGCTCACTGGTCTGGTGGCTGCAGGTCTTTCCTTGACACAAGCTAGAGTTTAGATCCCGTGGGAGCAAGGACCTTGCCTGAGCTGTTTTCTGCTATGTCTCTTTTCCCTCAAAGAGGGACACATACAAAATACCATTTCTGTAAACCACCATTGACTGAATAATGAATGAACTTAGGAATATTTGTCACATCCTCAGTCAACTGATTCTGTTACTCTATGACTTAATTAGGACAAAGACATTTAAAACCACAGCAATGCTCATGAGCAAAGAAAGCCAGAGTGGAGGTCCCCAGGTACACCCACAGCGCAGTATGTAACTGTGGGTGCAGTGGACTCACAGAATCAAGTCCCAGCTGCTGCATGACCTTGAACAAGTCACAGTCTTTACGGGGCAGCAGCTTCTTTGAAAATAGAACACACAGCACCTTCCTCATGAGATCCTGGAAGGAAGAAAAGAAATGATTCATAGATAGCACTTGGCACAATGTCTGGCACATAGTAAGCAGTTAAAAAAAACTATTATCATTATTAATTCATATTCATTATTCATTGACATCTGTAATGATAGCACTATAATTATCAAATTACTTAAATATTACTTTCAATGATAATTAATGTCATACTCAACCCTGGCGCTTGGGTCTTCTGACCTCAGCTCCAGCCAAAAGCCCCCAGTGTGTCCAGTCCCAGTCGTGCCTCACCCTCTGCACCCGTGTGTGAGGGCAAGCTATGGAGACTGTGGCGGGGCTGAGGGGTGCCCCACAGCGGCTCGGTCAGCCTCCTTGTGTGCCTTCGGGTCCCAGCCCTGCCCACCAGCCTCAAGACCCAGCCCATTAGCACCATTTCCCAGGAACACTGGGTTGCTGGCTAACTCAGGGGAGCCACTTCATGGGCCCCTCTAAACCTCCCTCCCTAGGGCCTGAGTGACTTCAGGAACATTTCCCTTCGGGCTGGACCAACTCCTCTGCCTCCCAGCACACATTCCCGGGTGTAGCTGAAGAGAGCAGCTTAGGGTGTGTGTGCACCTGCACCTATGTTCACACTGGGGCAGGTGGTGGGGAGGTGGCTCTCTCTGAGCCCTTGGCCTGTGATAGGTACAGCAGAGGTGGCTGGAGGCTCAGGTCCACTCAGCATGGAGCCCTACTTGGCTCTGCCTGCTGTGTGGCCTCAGAGGGTCCACTCGGTATTCTATGCTACTTGGTCTTCCTCCAAGGGGCATTCATCCTCCTTCCACTGCCCCGTCCACTGCACCCCACACATCCCAGCCCCTCTGAGCATAGCAGCCGGCCCCACGTTGCTGCTTTCCTTCAGGGGGCCCCTATCTTCACCACGGGGTCAGAGAGAGCTGGAGCTTTGTGGTAGGCAGGCCCTGCTCATGCTGGCCAGCTATGGGACATGGAGTGGACCCCTGAAAGTGTCTCTGCCATGTGGTATGCACCAGCCTTCAGGGTTCCAGAGCAAAGAGAGAGGAGGGCTCCATCCAGGGCAGCAAAGACCGCATCCCTAACTCCTCCCTGCCACTGGGTCACTCTTCTCCTCACCCTGCCCCTACGTCTCCTGAATGTCTCGAAGCAACCCTGTCAAATATAACTATTATTAGCTGCATTTTACCAGTAAAGGAAAAAACAAGACAGAAATGTCAATCAATTTATTCAATGTCATACAATTAAATATGTGTCAGAACCAGCTTTGGATCCAGGCACCATGAGTTTTGTGACTCACAGGTCCTCCCTCTTGTTCCATCAGAACCCATAGGGTGAGCACAGCACGGCCCACCTCATTGTCTCCATCCAGCAGAGACCAGCCAGAAACAGGGGCTGAGCCCGCAGGAGAGGAGGCAGAGCCCTGGGCACTGGCCCAGGTCCTGAGGCCTCTTGGTCCAGGTTCTTTGATCAGCAATGCCAAACAGAGCATCTGGTGGCCCAAAGGTCAGGCAGGCCCCACTTATAAGATCCCGCCAATGGACACGGGAGCCACTAATGAGGGCATCATGACAGATGAGACCAGTGTGCCAGCTTCTTCTTCTATCCCTCATACCAGGGGCACTGTGATGGCACAGGGGAGGGGCAGGGCCCCTGTTGGGACCAGGTGTTCTTGGTTCCGGTCCCCACTCCCTCCCATTCCTTGGAAACTTCCTTTGGGGCTTTCTCCCTCTCTGACCACCTGGAGACCAGTGACTGACTCTGGCTGAGTAATGTTCTCCTCTCCTGCAAAGCCAAGGGAGGACCGAACAGGTATTTGTCTTCCCATCCCCTCCCCTCCCCCTGCCCATTCATCTAAGTTACTGAAACTCAAGCAGTGCAGAATCAAGACCAGCACAAAACACCACTGTGAGAAAGACTTTAGAATTATCTTACCCACAGTTTCCCACCAGAGCACAGAATCGTACCTTCGGGGCAATTGGAAAAGAATGAAGTTGTTTGCCTAAGATAATCACAATTCCTAGAAATGCTACTGGCATTTAATAGGCAGGGCCCAGTGCTGATACACGCCCTCTGTGTCATAGCTCAGTGAAGAATTATGCCACCTAAAGTGCCAATATTGCCCCACCACCACCACCATGAGTTTCTATAGATGAGAAACTGAAGTTCCATGAGGAAAAGCAATTCAGTCAAGGTCACTGTGCTAGAAACTGCAGTTGCCCATCAATCTCCCCTTTCCCTGTCTACCTTAGAAAAAGAACCTACCAGCAACCCAGGGCCACCCAGCCCAGAGATCCCATTGCCCCACTTCCCTGGTAGCCCCATGGGAGCTGAATACAAGGTCTGTCCACAAGATGAAGCGAGCGTGTTACGAAGGCCTGCTGAGAAGTCAAGGAGGCCTCTGGCCTTTCCCTGCCCTTCCTTCTCCTGCTGCCTGAACCACCGACGCAGCTTAGGCGGCACTTGGACCATGTGGCAATGTCCCAAGAATAGAGGGGCAGCAGGATGGCAGGCATCTAAGCCCCAGCAAGGCTGTCACCAGACAGCCACGAACCTCCTACCTTCAAATGACTGCCATACAACAGAGAAATAAAGTGTCTATTGACACCATTTTATTGTGTGGGGGAACTAAACTGATGCAGTCATGTAACTGGTTCAGATTAATATCCACCAAATTGTCACAAACACCTGAATATGTTGTTCCTTAGCATGGGGATTTTTGTGAGCATCACTTTGGGAGCTCTGATTCTCTATCCCATGTTGCAGGTGAACTATTAAAAAACCAAAGGCCACTCTCTTGCCAGTTTTCACCTTGCTGTTTGTAGCCACCATGAACTGCGGAGCTGCCATGCCACCCTGCCTTGGAGCCAAATGAGTATGGGCCTCCAAAAACTGAGATAGTGACCTTTGAGGATGTAGCTGTGAACTTTACCCCAGAAGAGTGGGATTTGCTGAATGCATCCCAACAAAAGCTCTACAGAGATGTGATGTGGGAAATATCTATGAATATTAATGCTACAGAAAGAATACTGCATAACCAACAAATTAAAGAAGAAGACAAACATTGCTCAAGAAATCTAAGATATGATGAAGAGAATTATTTGAGAATTGAAGAGCAGCAATATAAATGCAATGAAGATGTAGAGCCCTGCAGTGATTTCCAGTCCTTTCAGAAGCATGAAATCAGGAAGACTGGAGAGAGACTCTGTCAACATGGGCAATGTGAGGAGGACAGCTCTGATCTCAGTGAACAAACTCAGCCTGGGCAGAAAACCTTTGTAGGGGCTCGGATCCAAGGTGGCCAATTGATAGGTAGCACAACAGAAAGTCTCTCTGAGAAAAACAACTCAGATGCTAGAATCTAACACCATGCAGAAGGCCAGAAGAAAGAGGAAGAATTCTCACGACCCAGGAAGAAACTGAGGGAAAAAAAAGAAAAAAAGAAGAAGCGTGGATGGAGGGCTGGAGCTGGGCATGCTCCCGTCACTGTACTGGGTGTGTCTTAGAGTCAGGTGACTCACAATCAAGCTGAGGCCGCAGCCCTGCCAAGAGCGGGGGTTGGTGAACTCAAGATCCTTGGCAAGAGGAGATGCTGCAACATGGAGTAGAAATGAACCGAGCTGCACGGACTTTGGTGAGTGCTGGGAACTGGATTCCCCAGATCGGGGTGACCGGCTAGATGACATATTGGATTTGGGCAGGACAAGCTTGAATCAACATCTGAGGCGGCTTCAGTCAGCGGCTCCTGGCCCAAAGCAGATTGGTGGGATCTGCTTGGGCTGGGCCATGCCCCTGGTTAGGACTCAATAGCCAGGCATGAGGCTGTTCCGAACCTGTGACATCCACAGAGCACACACAAACATACTGAAGACACTCACTGGTTGGACTGTCTTAGAGGGGAAGGGCCAGCCCACATCGCCCTGCGTGCACCTCACAGATCAACAGCAAACTGGAGAAGGCAGCACTTCCCTAGCCAGTACGCTGCAGAAAAACTGTTAGCAATATAAAAAAGTCCTGAGACCTCCGCCATTCACCTGTCTAAAAAAAACCAGAAACATGACAAGACAGAGAAGCAACAAAAAGCCTCCAGCTGCTGACCCAGGGAAAGTAAGTCCAGGAGAGGTAAATACAGAGGAGATTGAGGGCTGCAAACATGCAATATTAGACACGGCCTCAGCGGAAATAAAGAAATACTTCCATGACCTCATCAATGAATTTAAATCTGAAATGCTAACTCAGGTGAAGCAAGATATAAGAAGATTAATAAAAGAAATGCTGGGTACTCCTCAAGAAAACACAAATGGAAAAATGGAGGAACCCAGAGAAAGGAGGGAAATCTTTGATGAAGAATATAAACAAAATCTAGAATACATGAAACAGATCCAAAGAGAATATCAGGAAATTAAAAACTCCATTGAAAGCTGGCAAAACTTCTTAACAGAAACTAAAGACAGACTTTCAAAACTTGAAGATAGATTTGCAATGTATGATCGTGAAAGGAAGGATCTCTTAAAAATAACAAAGAACCAGGAAGTAATGATACAAAGGCTAGAAGACAACAAGAGGACTTATAACTTAAGAATAAAAAATGTGAATGAAGAAGCAGGGACAAATACAAATGAAATAAAAAGGCTATTTACAGAAATAATTAAGGAAAACTTCCCAAGCATAGGAATCGGAAGTGATGTTCAGATATATGAGGCATACAGAACTCCAGCCAGCTACAACCTACACAGATCTACACCCACCCATATAGTAATCAGGTTCCCAGAAATCCATCACAAAGAACAGAATATTAAAAGCAGTCAGAAAAAAGAAATAGATTACCTATAAAGGAAAACTCATCAAAATCACAGCAGACTTCTTGATGAAAACTATCAAATCAAGAAGAGCTTGGAGTGAAATTTTCCAAGCCCTGACAGAAAAGAACCTCCAACCCAGATTGATGTACCCTGCAAAACTGTCTCTCAAAATTAATGGAGAGAAAAGATATTTCCACAACAAAGAGGAACTGGGGGAGTTCGTGACCACAGATCCAACCCTGCAAAAAATACTAAAGGATATTCTAAAGAGAGAGAAGAAAATCACCAGGATTCCAGGAACAATGGAAGAAAGGCCTCAATGAAAGGGGCAGACAGTGGAATGAAGGAGAAAAGTAAACAACAATGACAGAAAAATAGCAGGGCAGAGATGAGGCAGAGAAGATTGGTTATATCGCTGTTTTGTCTTGACTGATTTTGTTCAAATCTGGTATGCTTGGGAGTATCAAGTCTGAGAGTAGAGGCAACTACTCTGAAGATGACAAGATTCACTAGAATATCCACTCTGGTTTGATTATTACCTGGCTTTGAAGTTTTATACTGTCTACAATGTTTTATTTTTACTAATATTGTGATGTACTGCTATATTCAATTATGCCTGATGATATAGACAATTCTATTGAAGATAGTAAGAGACAACACAGTACCCATTGTAGATCACCTGGTACTGTGGTTTTATATGACATTTTGGTTTCATGTTTTTATAGGAATTTGTTTTGTTTTGTCTTCCTATGTTTTGTTTTTCCCTCTAATAAAGAAAGAATAGCAATACATGTAGAGATTCATGCATGAGTAGCTGTTTACAGACTCACTGTTTGAATATCTACTTTGTATGCCTTAATTTTATAACTTGAACAACTGCTTCTAAGAGGAAAATATGTAATTATCAACTAGTGATTTCTTACTGGTTTTTGCTTTTGTTTTTTTGAAATTTTGTATTATTTCTACACTCTTTCTGTTTCTTTTTTTCTTTTAATAAAAAAACAATAAAATAAGTAATAAGTAAATAAAATAAATTTATAAGAAATAAAAATAATAATAATAAAAAACCAAAGGCCTAAAATGAGTAGTAACTTCCTCAATCAGGGCAAGGAGCGAGCAGATGGCCAAGTCGGCACTGAGCACAAACCTCCTCTCTCTGTCATTGCTCCTGCTTGTGGCAGGCCAAGAGAAAATTTTCTGAGGGTGGCACCTCTTTTCCTGCATACCCAAGTCAGGGGTGTCTTTGACCAGCATGAGCCCCTTTGTGATAATAGCAGGCCCAGCAGGCAACACAGTGTCATATAGCAAGAGAGCCCAGGGTTACTATTTCTGGGGGGAGAAAGTCACAGCAATTCAGTCTTCCTGTAACTGCTAGTCTCAGTGATCACAGTGACTCAGCTCAGTTCTCCATTGAGGACAAGTGGAAGGTGGGCCAAAAAGCTAGAAAAACATCATCTGGAAACTGCCAGGATTACAAACTACCGAGGAGTTGTTAAGCTAAGAGCTGGAAGAAGATGAGAATGGAGAGAGATGAACCCCGCCTACAAAGCTGCGTTCCTCCGAAAGACAACGGAGGACTGGGGAGACCTGGGGGAAGTCTTGGGAGCAGGGCTGGAGGGAAAGAAGTGAAAACGCAGAGCTTATCAGAGGTGCGAAGGCAGAAAGCTCATGTCCCGCACAGAAGTCAGACTTGCAAGAGGTCCGGGAAGCTGCACTGCACCGCCTCTGCTCCCCGGGCTCGGCTGGAGTCCCAGCCTTTCAGCTGGGGCCGTCAGCTGCATCTAAAGCAGCGCCAGACCACCTCACCCTCACCCACGGCCCTGGGCTGCTCCGAGGGGCACACACACATTCCTTGCCTTCAAGTGGCTCTTTTGCTTACTCTCCTTGCTCTACCTTCCTAAGCTAACAGCTAGAGCCCCTTGCTGTAGGCTCTTGGGGGTCATATTGGGCATGGATCTTGGGCCTCCAGAACTCCAGAGGCACGACTCAGACCCTCCTAAAGGGGGTCTTTGAAGCCCACTTTCGCAGCCTTGAAGTGAGAGGAAACATTCCCTCCCTTTGGGTTGGTACCCTAATTGCCCAACTAGGCTGGAACTCATAGTTCGGCTTCCTACAAAGACATTCTCTGAAAACTCCCTCACATCCCAATTCCTGATCCTCTCACATTGGCAATACAGGTCAGCCATCTCATGAGCTCTAAGCCAGTATTCTGCCCCACAGCTCCTTCCACAAGGAGAATCCTCATCTTCATGCGTTGGCCGGTGGATTGGACTGGACAAGGCCTTCTTACGTGTGCCACTACAACTGAGTAGAGGAAAGTGTTCTGGAGCAATAATAACCACAAGAAGTCGAAAGTGTAGGTAGATTGTTTACTTTATATACTTTTCAGATTTTCTTAAATGTATCATTTTACAAGCTAAAAAAAATAACATTTATAAAATCAAAAGATGTGATTGCTGGAGTAAAAGCTGTCAGAAGCCATTGCCTATCTACCCAGAAACCACTGCCTATCTACCCAGAAGCCATTGCCTCATTTTAGCCTCACTAAACAACTTTGCAAGAATTTGTCCATGTGTTAGTACACAGAGAAAGGTCTCTGTCTTTTCCTGGGACAGACCCTGGGTCACTGGTGGTAATGTCTTCCCCCTGTTGAGGACTGGCTTAGGGAAGAGCATGTGACCTGATTCAGTCCAGAAAGTCATCTGGGAAGGTTTCTTTGCTCTTAAAAAAAATGATACAGCAAATAAATTGTGACATAATATAGCAATGTTATTCAGTGCAAAAAAAGGAAGTGGCTATCATGCCATCAACACAAATGAGAGGGTCATCTTAGATATATATTGCTAAGTGACAGGAGCCAAACCAAAAAGCACACATATTATGTGATCCCAACTATATTACACTCTGGAAAAGGCAAAACCAGTAAGACAGTAAAAAGGCCAGTGGTTGCCAGGATTGAAGGTAGAGAGGGTGAACAGGGGCAGCACAGGGGATTCGTAGGACAGTGAAGACACAGTATTCCGTATGATATTGTTAGGGTGGAACCACGTCATTACCCATGGGACACATGACACCAGCAGCAAGCCCTCGTGTAAACTGTGGCTTACAGTAAGCGTCGTGACGGTGTGCACTGTACTTTCATCTGTTGTAACCAGTGTGCCACTCTGGTGACGAGTGCTGTCGGTAGGGCAGCTCGTGCGTGTGTCAGGACAGGGAGCGCAGGGGGAGAAAAATCTGCTCAACTTTGCTATGAACCTAAAACTACTCTGAAAAATAAAGTCCATTAAAAATAAAAGTTTTAGCCACTCACAGACTGGGAGGGGGAGAGAAAAGGCCACACCAGGAAGTAAGCCCGGTCTGGGAACCAGCACCGTGCATGAGCTGCCATCGGACTGGGACTGGCCAGACCCCAGCGCCTTCCGGCACGCAGGCTGGCACACAAGAAGTACCAATCCCTCCCACCCCGTAAGCAACCGGCTTATCCAGAGAAACACAGGCTGTGACGAGGATGATAGCTATGGAGGTGAAATGCAATTGGATGCCTGTGGTGCTTTGGTATTTCACTAGCATTACAGTGGTCTGATCATCAGGCCAGTGGTCTGATCACAGGTTCAGAGGATAGCGGTACACAGTGTGACCTCTAGGGGGCGATCTCCTGAGGTTTGCAGCCACTGTTGATTCCCTATGGTCTTGTTTTGAAGTCCTATCTCATTTCCACTGTTACGTTGGGTTTTGTTCTCTTTTGTTTTGCTTAATTATGTCAAATCCGATGGCAGGAGCAGCTATTTCAAAGATAGCAAGATATATTATGGTAGCAACTTTGGATTTACAATTGGCTTGTTTTGAAGTCTTTATTGACTTTATTGTTTTGTTTTTATTGTTTCTATTCCATTCTGTTCTATTTGATTTTTGCTGTCTGAAGCTATCTGCAGTTATTTTGAAGACATCAAAAGGCATTATAGTAACCATTGTTGATTTTGTAATGTTTTGAAGTCCTGTATCTTTCCTACTAGTCTGTTTTGATTGGTTTTGTTCTGTTTTATCGTCTTTAAAATAAAATTTTTAAAAAGTTTTTAAAAGACACTGTTCCTCTCCCATGTGTTTACAACGTTTTATGAAGTGGGTTGCGGAGTTCTGTGCCGCAGTGTGGGACGAAAGACCATCCCTTGGTTATCGGCAGGGTTGGGCCAGAGCAGGGCAGTGGTACTGGATCATCCCAGGCGTAGGCAAATGGGTTGCTGGCAGGGAAGTTTACAATACTAGTAAAATAAACCAAAAGTCAGTCTATGTCTTCCTGTCCGCAAACAGCAATTCTAAACTCTATCAGTGAAGAAACGTCCTTTCCCTTAAAATCCTTCTCTGGTCCAAGTTCTAAACCAGCACTGCGGTTACCGCCACACAAGCCAGGTTACCGCCACACAAGCCAGTTCCCAGTTTGCACACATTCATTGCTCAGCCTCTCTCACGTTCATCGGGAAGGTAATTCAGACAGCTCCTAGCTGCGTGGGCCTGTCTACATGTAGCGCTTTTTTTTAAATCAGTAGACTATTTTTGGTGCAGATTTAGGGTTATAGAAAATTGAATACACATGGTTTCCCTCATTACTAACATTGTTCCTTAATGTGCTGCATTGGTTAGCAATTGATGAAGTGTCACTGATACACTGTCACTAACTAAAAGCCAGAGTTTACATTAGGGTTCACTCCCGACTGTACTCACTAGGGGTTTTAACAGATGTAGCAGCATCACGCAGAATGGTTTTGCTACCCACGAGTTCACCTGTGCTGCCCCCACCCGCGCTCACACTTCTTCTTACTTCTCCATAGTGTGGCCTTGTCCCGAGTGTCACCACGTTGGCATCACACAGCACACAGTATCTGTCCCTTAGCAAAGGGCGTCTTGCTCACTCCCCTGTGTGTCTCTAGTGTGCGCGCAGAGCCACTCGGGGTGACTTCAGGTGCAGTCTGTGTCCCCAAACCCTATGGCCTCCACATTCCTGTGTGTACAGAGTAAATTATAAATAAAAAAAATGATAGCCCACCAATCATGGAAAAAAAAAACACAGGTCCGAGTTCCTTCATGTCTGCGATCCCGGGGACCCTTGGAGGTCTGCGCTCTGCTTAAAATGGGCAGCTGTGACATAGACCACTTCAGTCCGGTAAGCGCAATTGTTATTGGTATGTGAAATAGTTTCCTGAATCCCAACACTATCTTTAAAAAGCACATTTCTTTTGTGTTGATGTGTTTTAAAAACTAAAAATCAGTTATGGAAATAATTTTTACTATTATATAATTATTAGTGAAAATAATGTTGTCATAGTGCAAATTCTAAGATGGTCACCCAGATTCCCAAGCCTTTGTATAATATAATCCCCTCTCCTTGATTACGGGAAGGGCCAGGGAATACAGTGGAAAGTTGTAATCATTTGACTTCGAGTTATTGAAGAAGAGAAATCCCCTGGGTTGGCCTGACTTACTCAGTCGAGTCCTTTCAAAGGCAGTGACTCATTAGAGAGGTGTCACCACCTGGCCTTGAAGATGCAGCCTCCACAATTTCTGTAACTGCAGAGGAATTACAGGCCACATAAGCCTGGAAGAGGACCCCAAGCCTCTTCCTACCCTACCCTCCAGTGACACCCTGACTGCAGCTGTGAGCAGCTCTGAGCAGAGGACCCAGCTTGGACTACTGAGCCACAGAAACCAAGATAACTGTTGTTTTAAACTTCAAACTGTGTGGAAATTTGTTGGAGTGACAATAAAAAAAAAAAAAAACTAATACACAAGTGCCTCACAGCTGGCAAGGGCAGAGCTGGGACACACACCCCTTTAGAGCTCACACTGCATGAGAATCCGTCCCACTACTGTGCACGTCCTGGCATGAAAAGCCAAGACGCTTGGCCACAGTCACGCCGCCGGTAAGTGACCACAGACAGAAGCCAGGCCTGTCTGACCCTAGAGCCTCCTAGAGGGTTTGCTGGGTGGACTGAATGTGCTTGCTACTGCCCCTGTCAGTCCTTGTGGTGATGGCAGGGGCCTGCAGCAGAGGGTGGTTCTGCACACGGGCCGTTCCCACTCAGACTCACCCACCACTCAGCCAGGTAGTCTCCATCCTACGCCGCCTGCAGTTACTTCCTCGGTGCAGCGCCCTCTCCCCAGTGTCCCGCTGGACCGGCAGCCCCAGGAGCACCCCTGTCTGCGGACAGGTGCATGGCAGGCACTCGGTGACATTTCTGAATAGATTAGGGGGTGAAAACTGATGGCTTCTGTTCCTTTGGATGCCATAGAAGATCTAGGCCGAGAGCTGAAATTCAGGCCCAGAAAACCCATCTTTGCCTCCTTTCCTTTGGCCCCACCTCCGGGGAGTTGAGGCTGATCCTTACGGAGAAGCCATGGTGCACAGCCTTTGCCGTTGCCAGCGCGGCTCCAAATCACCCCCACTCTGCAGCCTCTGGCTGAGGAGTTTCTAGGACAAGAAGACCCCCTGCCAGGCAGCCACCTCGCCGGACCCTACCGGGTGCCCAGACACAGCACCTGCTCCACCTGCTGGCGGAAGGAGGCAAGTGCTTGACCTCACCACACTGCAGCAACCGGGAAGCCAAAGGCTGGAGAGCCAAGGCTGAGGCAGCAGGACCAGGGCAGAAAGGGCTCCTGCCCAAGCAGAGGACTTCCTGCCCCCAAGATGGCAGGGCTGGAAATCAACCATATGCCTCTGCTGTCTCAAGGCCTGGGTCTTGAGGCCAAAAAGGACACTGCTTTTCCAAGGAAATCACACTTTTTGGTAGGAGCCTGACTGCCCGTCCCCTGGTAACAGCTAGCAGGTACACTGCTCTGCACATCTGACCTCTGGGTGAAGGAATGAGGCACGATGTAAATGATGGAGTGGAAATCCAGACCCAAGCCCACGTGGCTCTGATAACATCTGCTCATCCAATCCTACAGCCAAGGAGGCCTCCCTTCCCCAGCGGACTCGGGGTGCTTCTGAGCCAAGGCTGGGTTAGGTGTGGCTCAGCCAGGGTTGCCAGGGGTGGAGAATGATCTGGTGGGTGGAAAGGGCCAGGCCTTGGGACCAGATAGCACTTGGGCATTCTGCTTGCGCGGACTTGGCCATGTCCCTCAGCCTCTCCAAGCCACTGTAGTTCCACCCTTACAAGAAATGCAGATGTAGTGGCTCTCACTTGTAATCCCAGCACTGAGGGAGGGTAAAGCAGGAGGATTGCAAGTTCAAGTCCCACCAGCGCAACTTAGTCCTTGTCTCAAAATGGAAAATAAAAAGGGCTGGGTATGTAGCTCAGTGGTAGTGTCTTTGGGTTCCATCCCCAATACCACAAAAATATAATAATAGGAGGAGAAGCAGCGAGAGTAATAGTAATAATTCCTGACCTCAGAAGTAGTTGTGGGGATTAGAGACAGTGTATGTTGAGCACCTAGGCAGGAAAGAGCTGATACTGTCTGCTATGTTTGTAAAAGATGCCTGGGTTCTCAGATAGTCTCCAGCCCTGGAGTGTGGGCTGACCCAGTGATTTGTCTCTCCTGAATATCACTAAGCACAAGTGACAGTTGGTAGCTTCAGAGAGAGGTAGGGAAGGCACCACACCTCCTCCACATAGGCTGTCTCACCTGCCCTGGGAGGCCAGCTGCCATGGTGTGAGGACACTCAGGCTGTCCACACAGCCTCTGACCAAAAGCCACATGAGTGACTTGGAGTCAGATCCTCCAGCCCCAACCAAACCTTTGGGTGACTGCAGCCCCAGCCAGCATCTTGAGCTCATCAAGGACCTGAGTCAGAAACACCAAGCTGAACCATTTCTGAATTTCCGATCCACTGAAACTGAATAACCTAACAAATGTTGGTCACTTTGTTGTTTATTGGTAATAAAAATATAATATGCATACTTTAGAATCAGCACCCTTGGGCAGTTTTTGGGTTGAGATGTCCCATCTCCTTCACGACTGTGATCATCCAAAGTCTGTGTGAAGAGGGGTGAGCCTCATGGTCCCGGCCAGGAAGGAAAGAACCGTAAGACTAACATTGACCGAGCCCCTGCCAGGCCTCAGCTACACGGATCTTCCTGGCCAAACCTCCCCAAATCACAAGAAGTAGATACCCTTATCATCCCTAGGGTGTGGGTGAAAAGATGAGGTGCCAAAGACCAAGAACCCATTCAAAATTGTAGAGGAGTAGCTGAGCTGGAATCACACACTGCAGTTCAGCACCCGGGTACCCATCCCCCCAAAGCGCACGGTGGTTCAAGGGCTAGTGTCCAGCCACGGCTGCCACCCACTTGCTCTTCTGTGAGGGTAACTAAGAAGACGCTGGGACAAACGCACCCAGCCTGTGGCCCCTTAGCCAGCTGTTCCCTCTCACCACACAAGCCTCTGTCCCTGTCCTGCAGGCGGGTGGATCCACCCCTCAATTATGGCTGTTCTGGTCACTGAGACCTGCAAACCATTAGGGCATTACATGACACGAAGTCTAATCCTCTTTCAAAAGGTAGAAACAGGGGCCTGGGAAGTGCAGTGACGTATCCGAGGGTACAGAGGCCGGCGAGCGAGCTCTGAGACAGGAACTCCAGGCCTCCTGTCTCCTCTCAGTCCAGCCTGCACGCCACCTTCCCCTGGATGTAGACTGTCCCACAGCTGTCCGTAGGCTCCACCTGCCGCTTCAGATACCTGAGATTGGAACAGAGGCCACACTGCCAGCAACCTCCACCGCCCAGGCCCCCCGGAGCCAAGAGGAGGGGCTTATCTGCACCTGCGATGTGAGGTTGTCTCACCCAGCCCAGCCCTCCCTGCCAGGCTGCCTTGATTAATGGGCTGCTACTATCTTATCTCCTAGCCACAGCCTGAGGGAAGGATGGGGGTGGCAGGCCAGGGGGAACGCACTCACCCTCACCGTGACCACGTGACCACACTGAGAGCTCCACCGGAGGTGGGAGCAGGGAAGAGGTTGATGGGAGGAGTCCTCTGGGTCCTCCCCAAAGACCCCCCAAGAGGATCACTGAGGGTCAAGCAGCAGCAACTGGCTGGTCAGAGGTAACTAGGGAGTCACCTGTGCCCCATCTCAGCATCAGTTTCCCCAGCGGTAAAGCAGACATGGTATGAAAATGGGGTTCTTGAGATGACGCAATTTTTATATTATTTTACTAAGTAACCTGGAAGTGGGATCTGTCTAGCTGTGGCGCTTTAGCAAATCCTTTCTCACTCTGAATCTCAGTTTCCCCATCTGTAAAAGGGGTATAATGATCTCTACATCCTCCATTCTAGGTTGTTAGGATGCACTAACTTTTAGAAAGCCTTCTAGTGCCATGTCATACTCATGTGTGGTCTCTGACAATGCAGAAGTGATCAGAAACCAACCATAGGGGTTGACCTATGTGTGCTTCAGTTCACAGTTCCAATCTCAAACTCAAGCTCAACTCAAGAGGAAAAAGGACGCCTGCCAGGGCTGGGACTGAGGAAGGACAGTTAAAGGTTCACCTTGCCCACAATCGTCCACGGTTAGCATACCACGCAAAGGAACAAGGTTTGACCCTACTGCTGGGGAAGGTAAATAGCCAGCATGTCCGAAGTCAAGCAGTTCATCTGGTCAGGACTCAGACTCAGAGCCCTCCTGGCTGGGCCTGATCAGCATCAGAAGGACCAAGAAATTGACTCTCTTCCCTAGAAACATGTGGTCACTATAGAGAGGAAGGAAAGAAGAAGATAAATGAGAGTGGGTGGAAGGGAGAGGCCTGATTGGTAAGTGAATAAAGTGAATAAAAGGAGAATAGATGGATTAAATGAGAAACAGAAGAAAATGGGTAAATGGATAAAGGGGTGAAAGGAAGGACAGAAGGCCATTGGAAGGGTAAAGAGTTACATGGGGCAGTTAATGGATGGATGGATGGATGGATGGATGGATGGATAGATGGATGGATAGGCCAAGGGATCAAAACGAATGGAAATCAGCATCTTGATGGCCCCCTCTCAACCTCCTTAACTGGGCAAACAGGAGCCCAGCAGGACCCCTCTAGGACATGCAGATTGACTCCTTGGGGCCCCCAGAAATCAGGTTTTTTCCTCCCTTACTCCAAAAACATTCCTGGGACCACTCCTTTCTCTTTGCTCTTCTTTCTCCTGCCCTTTCTCAAAGGGCAAAGGGCAGCGCCACCAAGGAAAGCTATCTACTATCAGCCCTGCTTCTCCCAGTCCTGTTTGCTCTGAGTCGGCAATTAACAGAGGCTCCTTCCCAGATCAATTAATAGCGAGGGGCCTGCCAAGGGCACCCCAGACCAACAGGCCAGGTTACTCATTGATAAACAATGGGGAACAGATAGCAGCTATTCCCTAATCCACTAGCTACCCCTCCTATCTCTCAAAGAAGTCCAGATCCTAGCAGTGAGACTGACGTGAGCAGCCTCGCCAGGAGGTGTGGGAATGGGTGCATGCGCGTCTGTGTCTAGGGCACACGTGTGTACATGCAGCTGCTGGGATCTTTGATCTGCCTCCTCTTGGCAGCCCCAGGGTGAGGCTGAAAGACCATGAAGCCTCATGGGGAAGATCTCACGCCTCAAGAAGTGCCAGGCTGAGGTTCACAGGCCCATCTTCTCCCACCTGGCAACTCTGTGACCTTGAGCAAACTACTTCTGCACTCTGAACCTTGGTCTCCTGCCCCATGAAAACGCAGGCTACCCTACCTTTGTCCCTGTTTCACAGGACGAGACTGAGTTTGCAGAGCCTGAACAAGGTAGCACGCACCACATAGAGCCCAGTGCTAGGCCTCAGTAAGACCTCACACATGGGAGATGTACATTCCGCTGGGCAAAGCTTTGAGCTTCTTTGCAGACTTGGGACATGTGTCTCAGTCTTTGCAATCTCTGTCTCCTTCAACTTCCCCACTATGTGTCCCCAGGTACCAGTAGGCATGTGGAGATGCAGCCCTCTCACCTCCTGGGAAGGACACCAGAGGATCCTGGTTCTCCAGTACAGTGGCCACCAGCCACATCTGGATATTTAAATTAAGTTAATTAAAATAAAATAAAGTATGATTGGATTGTTGAAAAGGAATGCAATATCGACATATGCTACAATATGGATGAACCTCAATAACAATGTTAACAGACATAAACTCCCCACAAAGCATCACATATTACAGGTAAAGATACCATTCGTATGAGTCATCCAGAATGGCCAGGTCTGTAGGGACGGAAAGCCTTGTGGTGATTTCCAGGGGGACAGAGAGAAACTGCTTAATGTGTATAGGATTTCTTTTCAGGGTGACAAAAAATGTTTTGGAACTAGGGAGATGTGATGGTAGCTTAATACTGGGAGTGTAAAATGCCACTAATCTGTTTGCTTTAAGATGGTTAATTTGTGGTATGTGATTTTCCCAAATCAAAAATCCCTTTCCTCAGCAGCCCTAGCCACATATGGTTAGTAGCCACTGAACTGGAAAGCACACAGTGGTCACTACCAAAGGTCTACTAAACAACACTGCCTGACACACTGGACCTCCAGGAAATCAAGTAGTTATGGCAGTAAAACCTCTTCACAGACGGTCTCTCCTGAGCCTCTCTCCAAGACGGCATTACATTTGCCTTTAAGCGATGAAAAGCTGGCACCCAGCTTTTCATGAGGAAAAATACAGCTCCAAGATTTCCAGAAAGTGGCAGGCTAGGGGCTCACACAGGCTCTTTAGGCGTAGCACCCCCCACCCCCACCACCCCAAAAGGTTTGGGCACATGAGGTTGCTCACCAGCTCCTGTCTGGCTGCTAGCTCCCCTGCCCACCATGTCTCTTGGTCTGCTGTTGGATCCACTTTCTCCTAATAGGGCCCTGGCAACTGTTTAAAGCAGGAAGGGAATGAAAGTGTGTGGTCTAGAAGTAAAAGGGTACTCAGTTCCTGTTTGCAGAAACTGTGGGGAAAAGAACGTATGGCCAAGAGATTTGGAATTCTAACAAAAATTCCAGGAAGCCAGAGGCTGAGTGATGTGAGCCCAGGGGAAAGAATGCACCTTTCCCTGACCCCAGCTGCCTCATCACACAACCAGGTCAACAGGCTACCGACCTGTTTGTCTGCAGGAGACACTGAGCTGTCTTTACAGCTCTCCAGGGTGGGCTGGGGAGGAGTTTTCCTGCTTTGGGTACAATCTGTACTCATGAGGCAACAGGAAAAGCACAGAATGTTAGAAGAGTCAGGGTTTTGTTCAGTGTTAGCTCCATCACCACCTTAAGTATGACCTTGAGTAAGTCAACCTCCCTAAGCCTCAGTTTATTCATCTGTAAAATGGGGGTGTTTGTGCGTGCCTCCCTCCATTGTTGCAAGAACAGAATAAGATAACAGATGTGACGCACTAATACCCTATTTACATGCATTATCCATCCACCAGGACACCAGCAGTTCTCAGGTGCTGTCCCCATGGGGATTGCTTCTGATGTCCTCCTTAATAATGCTACTCCATAGCACCCGGGCAGCCCCACTGAAAGGTATGAAAACCCAGAAGAGGCCAGGGCTGGCACCTCCCTGCTGTGTGCAGTGGAGTCACATCCATCTGGAGGCCTCCCCACTGTGTGACCTTATCACTTCTGCATCCCAAGGAGGAGGATGGTGACACTACCTCACAGCGCTGTCTGGAAGCCTACACACAGCATCAGAGTGCTCAGTGCAGGCTGCCACACGACTGTCCCCTGGCACTATCATCCATCACAACCCTGTGCTGGGTGCTGGACAGATAAGAGCAACCTAAGCCTAACTCACGACCTGGGAAGAGGAGACAAGGACTAGGGCAGAGGAGAGAATTCTGGGTTGTGTAGAGCTTCTAGAAGGAAAGAGTCCTCATCTCTGCCTGAAGGAGACCCATAAGTAGGACACTAGAGAGAAGCTGTGACCAGCAGGGGACAGGACAGCCCCTCCAAACACCAACCAATCAAAGTGGGGTTCTGACCAATGAGCACCATCAGGTAGGACACGCCCAGCTGCAGAGCGGCCTCTGATGTCATTGGATGAGGTCTGGACAGTCCACACTGGCAGGGTGTGGCCCCACACCAACCCTAAGGACACTCTCCTCTTTTACCTGTTTTATCTATTGAGTTCTCACACACTCAGTCTGTCACTGGGGAAGAAGGGGAAGCTCCTCTTTAAAAAAAACAGTGGTGAAAAGTGAGGCGCTGCCCGTGCTTCTCAGCAAGGGTCCTTTTTACATTTGGGCAGGACTCTTCTGGGTCACACAGGGCCATGGAAGACATTGCCCACTAACTGTCAGTAGCAGTCCAGTCGTTCTGGGGAACAAGCCTAGGGACCAGCTCAAGTTGGGACAGGCTACACCATCCTGTTGTGAAGCACATGTAGCTCAGCACTCCAGCTTCTCAGGGGAAGCACTTGAGACCCGTCACACCAAGCTGCCAGCCACAGAACAGCAGTGCAGATGAAGAAGAGCTGCAGGAGGTGAACAAAGTCAGGGACATCTAAACAGGGCCCCAGAGTCCTTGGGGCAGGCAGAAGGGTATTTAGGACTCCTTTCAGAGCACCTTTTGTGGACACCTATCCATGGACTGCCAGCGGAAAAGGCAGGAGCAAGTAGTCCCTCAGGGCGCCTGAACTCTCAGCTCCCAGCATAGAGAGCCAATCCGGGGCCAGTCTGGGAGGCCAGGAATCCAGCTATTCCCAGGCGGAGGCCCAGCTCCTCCCATCAGAGGACAATTGCTCCATTGGCTGGGGTCACCAAGAAAGGATGGGGCTGCTGTGTCCTCAACCCCTAGCTGTGGTCATGCCCAGCCCCTCCCCGCCGCACCCTCTCCTTAATGAAGCCATTGTTAGCCCAGGATTCCCCCAACAGCTGACCCCCACCCCTCACACTGCTGCCCTGGGCTTCCCCTCCACAGTCCTGCCCGGGGGGTTCCCGACTTCCTCTCCTACACTGGAGGCTGCTCTGACCTGCTGCCCCTTGTGAGCCAGTCATTCCCCCACCCGGTCTGTTTTTACATCAATCAGAGCTTGGGGCAGCCAGTTGAGTTCTGTTCAGCCTGAGAAGGAATTCAGTACTGAGAAGGAATTCCTTCATGAAGCACGTAACTCCAGCCCAAAGTGTAGAAATCCGCTGTTTTATTTACAGGCAAATGAACTATTCTGTGTTGATCTGGGGAAACATGGAGAATCATTTAGGAACCTTCAGTATTGCCTCCACAGCCTGTGGGTGGTCAGGACCAGTAGAACAGAGGACAGCTTTCAGCTGCCACATTTTACAAAGCTGGGATCCTAAGGACCCCACATCACCACAGCAGGGCTAAGAGAAGTCCACCTCCCTCAATTGCACAGAACCCTCTAAACCCTAGCACTGCAAGAATTTCACACACTTTCAGTTCATCTGCCCAGCAAATGTGCAAAGAGATGCTTCTTGTCCCTTTTTTTTGCAGAAGGATAAACCGAGACACAGAGAACTGTGTCATATCCAGATTCCCAAAGCCCACAAGCAGTGGAGCAAAACCCTAACAGGCAGTGGGGCCTTGGTTCCACTTTCCACAGAGGTGGCTCTAGAGCACCTGACCCCTCCCAACCAGGAAGTCCCCCTTGTGGTGACAAGTTCCAATGAGGCCATTGGCTAGTCTCCCCTTCAGACTGAGAGCACCCTAAGATCAGAGGCCCAGCCAGCTTGGCTCAGACCTGCTACAACCTTAGCGGCTGGAGGTTCTGCTCCTCTCAACCCTCTTCCCTGCGAGGCAGAGCGGGACAGTGCTCCTCAGGACGGCACCCACCTCTCCCAGCAGCCAGGAACCCACCACCACTGACGGAGCCCAGTACGTGAGTCCTGGCCCTGCTTCTTGGCTGTACAACTCCAAGTGGGTCACTTATCCTCTCTGAGCCTCATATAAAAGAGAAATAATAATGTCACTCTCATAGTGCAATTGAGTAATGAAATGAAATAGCATAGGGAAAGCACAGAACATAATTCCAGGTACCTAGGAAGGCCTAAGCAAGTATTCAAGAAGGAAAAGGAAAGGAAGCCACCAAAAAGAAGCAAGCAACTAACGTATCATTCACCTTACTCCATTCAGTCCCCACCTACAACTGCATAATCACCTTGTAACCTTCCTGATCTTCTCTAGGCCTTCCAACAATTCCAACAGAGCCCAAAAAATGTTCTAGATACAAGTCTGAGACCAACTGGTTCCAAAGACTCCTTCGTTCTTCAACACTTCCTCCCACTAAGTCTTCATCCATCTGTTCAGGGAGTCATTCATGTAGCACTTACTGAGCACCTACTATAGTGACTGACAGTGTCAAGAGGAACCAAGATGAGCAGACCAGGCTTTGCCCTTGTGGAGCTCTCCGTGTAGTAGGAAACCAGAAATTGAGCCAATTATACAATGACCAGCATGATGAGGGCTGAAAGGAAGCTTCTGAAGAGTCCCCAGCAGGAGTCCTGCCCCAGGCAGAGCCTGAGTAAGAACTTTATCTCCAAAACAGTGGGAGCCCCTGAGGGTCTCAAACTGAAGGGGCTGCCATCAGGTTTGTGAGATGATCACTTCAGCTTCTGCAGAGTGGAAAATGATGACTGGAGGGAAGCAGGGGGCATGAGAGGAGGGTAATGAGGAGAGAAATGGTGACTAAGGATGAGGTGAAAAGGATGAGGAGCTGCAGAATTTGGTGACTGTCCCCGAAGAACATGGGCACACCGAGGTTCAATGATATTAACTAACAATTATGGATACACCTTACTATGTGCATCTGGCTAAGTAATTTTTAAAATTAACTCTATCCTTCTCAATGGCCCTGTAATGAATTACTGTTATTAATATCACCATTTTAAAGATGAGAAGCTAAAGCACAGAGGCAAAATAACTAACCCAAGATCAAGTGGAATCACTAAAATTAAACTCCTTCTGGCTCCAGAGTTCACACCCCGAATGAGAACACTGATGTCTCTTTGATGTTGTCTAGCCAGGGTTGCCTACTGGCTACAAGCTAGGGACTCCCAGGGGTGCTGGGGACCCAGGAAGAAGAGCAGAGAATTCTTCTGCCTCCCTTCCACCCACAGCCTTCCAGCCACAGGCACATCTGCAGCTCAGCCAATCACAGCCCCAAAACAAAGCTGGCCTCTGCTTCTGCTTGCTCCCTGAACTGTGAGCTGCACAGCAACAGGAAGCTCAAGCCCCTCTGTGCCCAGCACTCTCCCCACCCCCTACCGACAGTGCCCAGCAGCCCTGCCTGAACCTGAATGGCTCTCTAGAGTGCAAGCTGCCCAGCAGGGAGTCCCTGCACAGCTGGGCGCTCTAGGACAGATGTTACCTTAGTAAGCGACAAAGCTAACAGGCTAGAAAGTAAAACAGTGCTACAGATGTGGTCAGAAGAGCGCTAGACTAGTCACAAAGGCCAAGTTTTGGGTTCCTCTTACAGAAAATGGGGAGAAGGGGGTACATAGGAACAACAGGTTCCTGTCAGCCCTTATAGTCCTATTTATCAAAAAACCACTCTCCCTGGGCTTTCTCCTGAACTCTCCACAAGGTCTTTGTCCCAGTAGGGAAGTCCTGAGGCGGTAAAGGGCATGTGACTCCAGCAGACACTGGGACACTGACAAGACCACGTCTTACCCCTCCTGTAAGGCAGGCAGGCCTATTCTGGCAGGGCCTCCTCATGGCCAGTCGATGGGAAAGGTGACAGCCCTCACCTCCATCGTCAGCCCAAACTTTATCACTATATTTCATTTGATCTACAAGTTAACCCCATGAAGAACACAGAGTAAAGTGCAGATGAGGCAGTTGAGACTCAGGGTGTAAACTGGAATCCTTTGAACTGAAGTTTCATGCAGGTCCCCTGTTCCACAGCGCTCTCCTAGAAACCTGGTAAAGGGGCATGAACAGGGCAGACCTGGCCCATGGCTCTGACATAGCACTAATCACAGGGAACTGTGAGCCAAATCCTAGCTAGGTGTTGGTTTATAGAATTATTCCCAAGGCCTATGAAGTAAAAGAAACAAAGAAGGATATTTCATACAGGTAGAACTCCAACCAGAAAACACAAAAATTATGAAGCTTTATGCTCTTAACAATATAGTTTCAAAGTATATAAAGCAAAATTGGTTAGAGGAAAAAAAGTCTGGACATAATGGCCTCTGGGAGGCTAAAATAGGAGGATTCCAAGTTCAAGATAAGCCTGGGTTTAATCCTCAGTACTGAAGGAGAGAGAGACAGAGACAGAGACACAGAGACAGAGAGAGAGGCAGAGACAGAGAAAGGGAAAAATTGACAAAGTCATATGCAAAGTAGATTTTATACACTTCTCTCAAAAATAAACAAATTAAGTAGTTTAGCAGGTCTCACTTTGGTCTCAAACACCTTTGTGCCCTTAAAAAGTGAAATCCCAAAAAGACTTGTTGTTTATGTGGATTTATGCCTGTTGTTATGCACCATGCTTGAAATTTAAATTCAGAAAGAACTTAAGAGTATTAATCTAGTTAAGCAATCATTATATGTTAATATGAATAAATTTTTATGAAAAATATATTTTAATGGGAATTTAGTGAGAAGAGTGGCACACTTTTACATTTTTGCAAATCTCTTTAATGTCTAGCTTAACAGAAGACAGCTGTGTTCTCATATCTGCCTCTGCACTCAATTTGTTGCCACGTGTGTTTCAGTTGAAGTACACCAAAAAATTTGATCTCACACAAAAATGTAGCTAGAAAAGGAAGGGGATTTCAGATAATTGCAGATATTCACCTTTGATCACACCCCAAAAAGGTAACAGATGGCCATTTCTTAAATGCTTGGTGTAATATAGACTCTGAAACCATATCAATAAACTATTCTTACTCTATTACCTTAAATTGGTTTATCTTGTATATTAAATCATTGAAGTGTGTACAGTAGATCCTCAGAAAGTGTCCCCCTGTGGGACCCTGACTTATTTAGAGAGCCACTGAAATCAACAATGAAAAGGTAGAAAAATGACATTGATGTTGATGACATAATTAACAAGTTTGATCAAAGTGGTGTCACTGATCTAAGAGGCATCTGAGTAGGGTGTAGATCCCCACTCATAACAAACAAATAATACACATTTTTTTGAACAAACAGTCCCTCCATCAGCTGGAGAAACATGTGCCTAGACAGACTGCAGACACTCCGGGATGGACAGATGCCCAGCACGCCAGGTGTCCTACCAGCTGCAGAGGTCTTGGGTCAACCTCATCATGAAAGGGTACCACAGCATAGAGCAGCCTTCTTCCACTGCTGCAGAGCCAGGGTAACAGGCTGGCCACAAAGGGAGGCTCCTGGCAGCTGTCCAAGGTAACAGCCCTGGCCAGGTTCAGTTTCTGGGAAAGGCTTCCTGCTCACTCTCCCAACCTGTCCATGTCCCTAGTCAGAGTTGCCATGTAAACACTGCCCATCCTGCTCTGCCCAGATCTCACTGCCCTGGGAGCTCCCAGGAGGCTGCCAGGTACAGACTCACACGTGCCTTGCCATGTGTTGTTTTGACGGAAGGAACAAAGCTTAGCTCTGTCCAGGTTGGGCCCTGGGACACCAAAAACAGCACAACCAGCCAACATCTTGCACAAACACCTGGGGACCCCACTGCCCACAACAGTGCCCAGGACTACACCTCCCCTGGAGAACAGAAGTCTGCTTGCTCCCCCATAGAAGGGTGGGGGAACTGGAGACCAGGGAGCAGAACTGCTGCTCTGAACCCCAAGTCAGAGCTAAGGCCACAGTGTCTGAGGGGCTTTCAGAACACTGCACTGCCTGGCCCTGCGGAGAACACTCACTCACCCAAGTGATAATCTGCAGTTTTCTTGGTCTGTTTGGTTATTTGCTTGGTGTTTTGAGATGGGTCTCACTAAATAGCCCACACTGTTCTCAAACTTGAGATCCTCCTGCCTCAGTCTCCTGAGTGCTGGGATTACAGGCATGCACCACCACACTTGTCTGCAAAGCCTCTTAATGGTAGGGATTGAGAGAGGCAGAAGGGGGAAGAAAGGGCCCCAGCTTGCCGTACTGAACCCAGTTTGGTCATCCTGGACCCCATGCTACACTTTGCACACAGCTGGTGCTCAGACAATTTGCTGAGATGTAAGGAGTGGTCCCCACCTCTCCATTACGCCTACAAGGGACCGACTCAAGAGAAAATGAGAGCCCTAGAAAGGGGGAGGCAGCAGTAACTGCACTCCTGCCTCCCAGGAGATTTCTCCCCAGGATCCTTCCCACCAGAGGCTGGAAAAGCAGGAGTGCGAGAAGGCTCTTAAGAAAGCCCCTCCCAGGGTACCACCAAGCATTTCCTCCAATTTTGTTTCAGGAAAATCAAAGAAGGCATGGCCTAGACAGGAAGGGAAGACATCCAGCCTGAAATCCTTGCAAGTCACTTCCTCTCTGATGCCTCCCTGGACGCCTTCTTCAGTGACAATATTCATTCCTTCCTCCTCCAATATTGTTTTCCACTCCAGGATAAAATCTATCTAATGGCACAGTGGTTTTGCCCTGGCCTTTGGAGACCCACACCTGGGACTCACATCCTGGCCCTGCAATGAGCTGTGTGGTTTAGGACTAATCCTTTTACCTCTCTGAACCCCTGTACAGCCATTAGGCCTACAGAATCAGAATCCAGACCTCCTCCTTGTCTCTGGTCCCAAGACTATCTGGGTCCAGATGCTGGCTATCATCCTTGCTTGGTCTCAACATCTCTGTCTGTAAAATGGGAGTGATAACAGCACCTACTTGCCTTGTAGCCATGCTATGAAAATTAAATAAGGAAATCCAGGCAATGCACTTAGAGCACTCTTGACACATGATTAGCACCCATTAAGTACTAGTTATCATTAGTACAGACCTTGATAAAGTTGTGCAGTGCCCTGCACCATCCCTGGAACTTAGTAAGAGATCATAAAATAGAAGCCACAATTGCCTACACACGCACACACACACACACACACACACGCACGCACGCACGCACGCACGCACAAAAGACATCCGTCTCTGATCTGCTGTACTGGGCAGGAGGAGCTCAATCTGTGAACGCAGTGCTTTCCTGGACCTGCGGGTGCGCCACACAACCGAGGTGTGGGGAAGAGAAAACGCAGCGCCCAGGCGGAGAGATAAGCAAGAGAAGTGAGTGAGAAAAGGAACAGGAGGAAAAAAGATAAGGGAGAAGGATGGAGAAGGCCAGGGGCAGGGGAAACGCCAGGGAGGTGAAGGAGCACCAGAGAGAGGTGCAGAGTGAACCGAAAGGGCGCACGGCCTGGCGCTGGGCGGGAGCGCGGGAGCGGGCGGGGCCGGGCTGCCGGAGATTGGTTGGGTGCGCGGCGAGGCTAGGCAGGAGCCCCGAGGTGGGAGGCGCCTGGAGCACTTGCGGCGCCCGGAGCGGAGCTGAGCGCCGGCTGCCACCCACTTGGGCCACCTCGGCGGCGGCTGCAGGGCTCCCGGGCCGAGCGCGGCCATGCGGGCAGCGGGGGTCGCGCGTACGGCCGCGCTGGCGCTGGCCCTGCTGCTGGGAGCGCTGCACCGTGCTCCGGCGCGCGGCGAGGAGTACGACTACTACGGCTGGCAGGCCGAGCCGCTGCACGGCCGCTTCTACTCCAAGCCGCCTCAGTGCCTCGACATCCCCGCCGACCTGCCGCTGTGCCACACGGTGGGCTACAAGCGCATGCGGCTGCCCAACCTGCTGGAGCACGAGAGCCTAGCCGAGGTCAAGCAGCAGGCCAGCAGCTGGCTGCCGCTGCTGGCGAAGCGCTGCCACTCGGACACGCAGGTCTTCCTCTGCTCGCTCTTCGCGCCCGTGTGCCTCGACCGGCCCATCTACCCGTGCCGCTCTCTGTGCGAGGCCGTGCGCGCCGGCTGCGCGCCGCTCATGGAGGCCTACGGCTTCCCCTGGCCCGAGATGCTGCACTGCCACAAGTTCCCTCTGGATAACGACCTGTGCATCGCTGTGCAGTTCGGGCACTTGCCCGCCACCGCGCCTCCAGGTAGCGTCGCCGCCCCGCACGCCCGATTGCACTGGGCGCCCGCGAGCCAGGCCCGGACAGATGCCGCCCCAACCCCGCAGCACAGCACTGCGAGCACAGCTCTGTGCCACCCTCCTTACACACGCGCTCACGCACACACACCGCACACGCACACACGCATGGTGCTTCGCTCTGCCCTGCACCCGGGAGGTGCCTCCTGTCGCCTCGCCACCCCCACCCCGTGGGTTGCCAAAGCAGTGCCTCCCTGCGCTCCGAACTTCCCCATGGTTCTCCCCCATTCCAGCTATGATGAAGCCAGCTTTCCCAGGCCGCCGAATCCCTGGTGCCCTGGGGCTGGCCCCCTCTAAGTACTGTATCGCCTTCTTCAGCCCAAGAATGCCCAGAAAGCCACGGACCAAAACCACCCCTATCCCGTGTTAGGACCTCGGGAAGGGAAACCGGGGTAGGGAAGAACTGAGAGTTTGGAGGGCTCCTGGGCTACGCCCCTCTCGTTTCTATGCCTGGACCCCTAACTTTCCCCACCTTCCACCTTCTTCTCTGATTCCCGGGCTGAGTATCTGGGTAAGGCTCCGCCCATCAGCCTCAGACCCTAGGGAGGAGCCCTCAGGGGAGTCGCTTCACTTCTCTGAGCCTCTGGGTTCCGTGGTGGTTCGTGAAACCCGTGAGAGCCTAAATTCTGCCTCCCGGCCACACCACCAGTGCCATACTCCTGATTTCTGCCTGGTATCAGCCTCCCCTTTACCGTGCTGGTCCCTGCAGGTCTGAGCCCCCTTCCCCTTTCTCTCCAAGTAACTCCCTTCTGGGCTGGCTGGTCATCCAATGCCCCAGCAGGAGGATTAACCATGACACCCAGTGCAGCCTTGCCTGGGCATTAACACGGGGCATCAACGAGCCTCTGGTTCTGCTCTCCCAAAAGACAGCTTTTCCTGCCCTCTCTACTCCCTTCAAAGCAACTGAGCACCACCCTGCCTCACCCCACCCCCAGACTAACCTTCTCTCCAGTGTGCCCACCCCTCCCTGGTCCATGCCCTTTTCCTGATTGTCCTGTGCCTGGAGACAAAGGGAAAATCCCCAGCCTGCAGGTTAGAGTCCAGGTGGAAGCTGGAGAAGCAGCCAAAGAAGCAGGGAGCCATAGTCCCCAGGCAGGATCCCTGCAGGTTCCTTCTCTGGTTTCTTTGTGAGCCTGGACATTAACAACCTGAGAAATCCCACTTGACCTACCCACTCCACCAGCCCACGAGTCCCCTTTCCCCAGTGATAGGCACCTACCTAGAGGCAAGCACAGGAGAAGGTGAACACAGGTCAAGTGCTGGGTGGTCTGAGGGCCAGAAGCAACCTGGGTAAGTGTTTTTGTGGTCAAAAGATAACGCTCAGAATATTTCATATAAAAGTAAGGATCTTGGCCTCCCTTGGAAAATCAGAAGTTCTGGCAATGCTAATTGGCCCACCTTGGAGGGAGCGCTCTTCAGTTTACCACAACCTCAGCCCTGCCCTTCGCTGTATAGCCCCCAGCCTGGTATCTGCCAGCAGCCCCGTCCTGCCGCTAAATGGACAGTCACAAATACTGCATCCTAAGCTGGGTTCTCACCAGCTCTGCAGACTTGGATAACCACTCTGGGTCTAAGGTTCCCTTTCTCTAAAAGAAATAATAGTAACTGCTTCAAAGGCTGAGAATTAGATGGGATAAAATTTAGAAGACAGGGCTGGGGATTTAGCTCAGTGGTGTAAGCACCTATCTGGGAAGTGCAAGGTTGTGAGTTCAATCCCCAGTACAAAAGAAAAAAAATTTAGAAGACAATGCATGTCACGGTTGCAGTTGCCAGGGTTGTGGATTAGTAAGTGTGTCCACCGCAGCAGTATTGTCTCTGCACAGTTTTGTCTCTTGTGACTGTCACAGTCATCCAGTGGTATTATCACCTTCGTCTCTTTTCCTGGAGGCCTAGCAGGGTAGCTGGCCAGTGGGGGAGTTCTGCAGAGTAAGTGACTCTTCGGACTCCAAACCCCTCACCGACTATCGCCCACCCCGTGCGTGCTTTCTCTCTTCAGTGACCAAGATCTGCGCCCAGTGTGAGATGGAGCACAGCGCCGATGGCCTCATGGAGCAGATGTGCTCCAGTGACTTTGGTGAGTGAGGGCCCACAGGGCCCTGCCCCAGCAGTTTTCTGGACACGTAGACTAACACAGGTGCCCACATCCATCACACTAGACCCTGAAAGCTTCAGTCCTTTTAGAACCTGATGATACCCATAAACCCTCTCCCCACAGAAGTGTACCACTTTTTGCACATCGTCCCAGAGGTTTCAGAAGCCCCTCAAGATCACGGCCCCCAGGCCTCAGAAACCAGCTCTGGTTGGGGCTCCTGCAGTCTTCCTTGGCACTGTCCTCAGAGGGGCACCCCCAGCTGAATGGTCTCTTTGGGGGATGCAGGCTTACCCCAGAGATAGAAGGGACCGTGGTAGGAGAGAGGGGCGCCAGTGGAGCTAAAAGTGGAGACCCCATCCTTGGGTATTCTGCTCCGAGTACCCCCTGTTGCTCTGGCCAGACATTCCACTGGTCATCTGTCCCCACGGCTTCATTGTAATCTCCCCTTCCTGGGACAACACCATCAAGCCTAACTAGGACCTAGCTCACTCTGCCACAGAGTTCAAGTGTAGTATTTGCTAAGTGAGCTCCCTGCTTTGTGTCTTATCTTCCCTGACAATAAAAAAAGAAAAATAGATAATAGTAAATCCTTTCTTCAGAAGAGTCTTTCATGTCAGTAGCCGCCTTGGAAAGAAATGCTGCTATTTTGCAAGATGTGTATGTGTGTACAAGTGGGTGGGAAGAGGGAGAAGAAAGACATTTTAGGGCAGTTTCCTTCCCTGGGGGGCAGTGTCATTCCCTGAATTCTTGTCCATGGAGGGAGCCAGAGGCCTAAAGAAGGGAGAGTCTAGCCTGGGGGACTCCCCACCTACCCCCAGTCCAAGACTTCCTGTCCCCAACTGTCTTAGACCCTTTGGCCACCCTGGAGTAACCCAATCATGATTCTGTGGCCAGGGACCCTGTCTTCATCTCCCCTACACACTCTCATTCCTGCACATACTCCAGACGCCCTCGGGGACCATACATACATTTTCCCACTCAGTCTCAATATCTCTGGCTCACATGCACGTGCACACACACACACACATACGCATGCATGCCCGTGAAGGTGACAGTTCATCCCACAGCGGCTCTATGTGCGTTCCTTCCCAGCTCCATGCCCCTGATGTGATGTAGTTGGTCATGGTGGGTATCAGCAAATGCAGCCAGGAGGAAGGCTTCTCCTCCCCAGTGCTGACTGCAGCCCGCCACCGCTCCACCCCCCCACCGCATGTATGAACACATGCATCTCCCATACCACGCATACACACACACAGCCCGGTTACTCACAATAGCCAGAAACCCCATCAGAATCAGTCCCCACGATCGTGAAGCCCGGCTTCCCTACACGAGGACCTCCTCTAGGTGCTCGGCCCCACCTCCAGCATCCCCACCCTGGGCTCAGAGCTGGCCAAACTGTCCAATCCAGGCTCTGCACACCCTCTCCACACACTTCCCCTCCTGCCTGTACTTGGAGTATAAAGCTCTGTAGCTCCAAGGAAGTCCAGTACCTGATAGGAACTTTATGAATATCAGAATGTATCCATATAAGCCCCCGCTCCGAGCCCTCCAGCACAGCGGGCTCCCTGAACTCTAAGGAGAATAATGATGCACTGTCCTGAGACCTGATCCTTGTCAAGCTGCCCCTCTGCTCGCTTTCCCACAGTGGTCAAAATGCGCATTAAGGAGATCAAGATAGAGAATGGAGACCGGAAGTTGGTAGGAGCCCAGAAGAAGAAGAAACTGCTCAAGCCAGGCCCCTTGAAGCGCAAGGACACCAAGAGGCTGGTACTGCATATGAAGAACGGTGCAGGCTGCCCCTGCCCACAGCTGGACAGCCTGACAGGCAGCTTCTTAGTCATGGGCCGCAAGGTGGATGGACAGCTGCTGCTCATGGCTGTCTACCGCTGGGACAAGAAGAACAAGGAGATGAAGTTCGCAGTCAAATTCATGTTCTCCTACCCCTGCTCCCTCTACTACCCCTTCTTCTACGGGGCCTCGGAGTCCCACTGAAGGGCGCTCCTCGCTACCCCACCCAGCCAGCTGTGCCTTGCCCTCTGCCCCTGCCCATCTGGCCTTGTGCCCATTCCCAGGCTGACCCAGCCCCTGGCAGAAGGTAGCTTCCTACAGAGCTGTTAGTGACCCAGGCCCCAGGGTGGGCCCAGGGCCTAGGGCCTGTCCTTTGTGACAGAGAGCTCCGGGGTCTTAGACTTCCTCTCTTAGCAGAAGGACTTTCTCTTCTGCAGTTTTCTCTTCTTGGGGAGAGACCAGAGGGAGGAGAGAGCAAGGGGAGCACGGAGGGCAGCCTGAGGAGGGGGCTTCCCAAGGGCACAGTGGGGCTGGCTCTGCTGGGGGGGCTGCCTTACAGAGGTGTCTCGGTGCTGGGCTCAGCCACTTGAGGGACAGTTCTCCCCGCTGCCCCTTTATGTGTCCTCTAAATGGAGGACTTAGGGTGGCCTTGCCCTCCAGCCTCCTGCATTCACATCTCTCCCAGTCCTCTACCCCAGGCTCCAGCCCAGCCTCCCCTCTGAGGGCGCTTCTTGGGGCTCCTTCCTCAGCTGGTGCATCTCCCTTTTCCCCGATGATGCTAAATTATTACTACTGCAGTGAAGCCATGGGTTCTAGATGACAGATACAAGCAGGGTTTGGTTTTATCACTGTATTTTTTAAGTTTTTAATTAAATTAAAGAAAACAAGTTGGTTTGGACTGGTGGTTTGTTTGCCAGCTGGTTCTGAAGAAGCAGGAGACAGGGAGCTATTAGCAAGAGGCTCTGAACCTAACCTACTGCCTGGCCACGCAGATTCCCTGGCATGCCTGAGAAAAGCGATCCTGTTTTTGTAGGCTTCGCCAAGAGTAACGGCAAGGGCCACCCTCACACCCCAAACACTGAGGGGTGCCCCTGAGAAGGAACAGGGGTGCCACCGGGTTCCTCAGCTTGCCGCCTGCAGTCAGGAGACTCCCACGGTGGCAGAGCATCCCTCCCTCACAGGCAGGGCCCGACCCAAGGAATCTAAGGCTGCCAGGCCACTGGGCACTACACCTGGAAAGCCAGAGGCCTCAGCTGTGTGACTCCTTCCTTTGGGCTTTCAGACATCCCTGGGCAAAGTCTGCCCTGTGAGTGTCAGATGCCGTAGACTAGCACTACACTCAGCGTGGTCCCTGGGGTCAGCAGCGCGGCAGGGCAGCATGGCCTGGGAACTGGTTAGAAATGCACTCTCAAGTCGCATTGCACTGAGCTACATCCCCAGCTCTTTTTGATGTTGATAAGGTCTCACTAAATGGCCCAAACTGAGTTTGCAATTTCCCTGCAAATTCCAAAAATGCTAGAATTATAGGTCTGTGCCACCACACCCAGCTCAGAATCTGCATTTTAACACACGAGCATTAGATCATCCAGGGAACTTTCACACAACACCAAGCCCCACCCTGACAATTAAAATGCCGAGGCGCCAGAAATGAGTATTTTTAGCTGCTGGGTGATGTGCAGCCGTGGTTGAAAACCACTACCTCGGTAAAGTAGCTCCTGAAGCAGGAGAACGAAAGGAGCTCGGGGCTTTGGTGGGCTCAGAGGAGACGCAGTGGCTACCTTGAGGTGGATGATGCAGAGATGGGCAAAGACTTGAAAGACGAAAAAGACGGCTGCCGCCCAGATGGCATTTGGAAGGGGTGGTGCCAGGCAAAAACTCCCTGCCGGGCCCTCAGCAGATGCTAAAGGATAGAGATGGTGTCCCCAAAGCAGGAACGGGGACACCCTGAAGGTCTTTTCTCACTAGTAGGGGTGGAGCTGGGATGCAAAGTCCAGCTGGGATGCTGGTCCTCACCAAGACAAAGGAGCCCCCAGATGAGGGTAACCCCAACTTCCACAGCCCTTGGGAGCATGTCAGCTCTGAGGAATGGAGAGGAGGCAGCACCAGAAAGGTGAAAGCCAAGCTCCCCACACACCCTGGTCTTACTAACAGGTGGTCTGACTCCTGCCCATAAATCACCCTGGGCAGTCAGGTGGCCCCAGCAGGAGCAAAAGCCTCTTGGTTTCTTCTTACCCTAGGAAGCCACTGCCACCCACTCTGCCCAAATACTGCCCAGCCTACTTAGTTCCCTGAATCTGCCCTTGTCTCTCAGCCTCCTACCCCAACAAAATATTTATGGACACTTCTTTGGTCAACCAGGACCAGGGATTATTTTTCCACTGAGCACACAGGACTCGGGCCCACCCCTGGCTGAAGCACAATGCTGACCTCTGTCAGACGCTGGCAGCCGTGCGCAGTGCAGCGGGAGAGGAGAGGGCCCCTCACATCCCAGGCAGGCCACTCAGGGACTCCCTGTCACCTGCACACAGGAGCCCAGGTCTGGTCTATACATCTGCTCTGCCAGCCTTCCCAGGGACCTTTTCTGGGACCAAAAAGTACCATCCCAAACAGCAGGGAGGCCTGCAAGGGCCCTGTCCTTCCTTCCCTGCAGCCCCTGCTGGCTCCACTGTCCTCTCTGTGGGCTGGTGGGGACTGAGCTGGGCCCAGTGAGTCAGAGGACTGCCTCTGACCACAAGAACACAGCAGAAAGACCAGCGCTCTGGAAAAGTGGACAGGTGGGAGGTCTGTACCCAGACACCTCTGTCTTCCTGCCCTGTAGGGAAGGACAACTTTTGTTCTTGTGGTTACAAAATGGTGCCTCTTCCTCCCAATTTCCCAGCCACATTCCCAGGCAGCCAGGCGGGGAAGGGCTAAGAGCAAAAACCACTGTCAGCTGTCTCTAGCCCTTTGGATCAGGAAAACAGTTGTTTCCCAACTAGTCCCACCTGGTAGGTTTCCACTGCTAGTTCACTGGCCAGAGCTAAATCATACGCTCTCTTCACATTGCAAGACAGCAGAGGAGGAAATCAAGTTTTTCATCTGGGTATAACATCAGAGTTCTAGTATAAAGCAGGAAGGATTTGGAGACAGGTGACTGACCACACAGGGTCAGGGTTTAGAACATGCAGTGTTGCTCCGTTCTGGCTTCCAAATATCCTGTGACTTAACAACTGTGTGACCGAGAACACAGCCAGCTACAAAGTGGAGTAAAATCTCTCACTGAGTGTTCAAAGTTAAATGCATGGAATGTATCTGGAAACAACGCACAGAATTCAGAAAATGTTAAGCGGTTGTTCATATTTTTATTAACCCAAGTATCCAGGCACCTAGCAGTACCTATACATAATAGGTGCTCAGTAAAATCCCTGATTCCTTAACCAATATGCACAAGTGGCAGGAAGGCAGGGAAAAGGCAAGTGGATTTGCTCTAAAATCTGGAATTACAGAATCAACATTTGGGGTCTTGCTTTAGAACTATACCTCCTAAGCCTGGGGTGGTGGCACACACCTGTGATTCCAGCACTTGAGAGGCTGAGGCAGGAGGATCACTATGAGTTCAAGGCCAGCCCAGGCTGAACTACATAGAGAGATCAATTAAAAAAAAAAAAACCTACAGTGTACATCCTGTCTAGTAGTAGGTAGGCCAACATTAAAGGGTAAGAAACTTCTCAAAGGGGAAAAGTCCCTAGTAACTGGAATAAAGAAGGAAAGAAGGAAGGGAAACGGAAAACGATATAAATTAGTAGATGTATACATGAGATAGCTGAGATGACTATACTCCTAATTCTGTTAGTTCTTGGAACAGTTAATACTCATCTGGTTAGATCAATTTTGCATGTCTATATCTGGTAATCTAAGCAACCCTTTTGAAGATAACAATAATGCAATATAACAACCATTGTTAAATTCCTACCATCTTGTTTTGAAAGCCTATATTGTTTTGGGTTTGTTGATGTGTCACATTTGCTTTTTGTTTCTCTCTCTCTCTCTCTCTCTCTCTCTTAAATTAAAAAAAAAATTTTAAAGAGAAGGCATCTAATCCCAGCGAGCAACACATATCAAGGCCAGTGATGGGTAGGCAGCGCCCCAAACACCTTCACATTCTAATCTATGATTCCCAACGACCTTGGAGTCAGTGCCTTTTAATGATAGTGGCTGCTGCTCTGGGGTGAGGACTAGAGAGGTGAGGGACTGGGACCTTCCACTCCTCAGTACCACCCTGCTGTCTACAGACTGGGGGACAGCCCATTGGAGGCAGATGGCCACACCCTATCACAGACCTGCTTCTGGAAGCTTCCTGGGAGCCCTGCTCCAGTCCCACTGCCGGCCTGATGATGGAGGTGACAGAGGCAGGAGGAGCCGGTGGCTTTTCTCCCCATCCCAGACATCGGCCCCACCCCTCCATTCCTCGCCCCTGCCAGCACCAGGCCCAAGTCCCCACAAAGGAAGCTCACATCCTACAACGGTTTAGTCGGCTGTAATCCTGACTAAAGTTCACAACTTGGGAAATCTCTTGTGGGGGCAGCTGCTGCTGGAATGTGTGTGGCTGGGACCCAGTGTCCCAGCCCAGACTGTAGGCTCTGCCGGGGCTGGGAAGAAAGCTGGCAGCCAGGGGAACTCGGATTCCGGGCCCCCAGCTGTGCCAGAGAATGGAATGTGCTGCACTCGGGTGTCAAGCCCGAGGTGGGGTTCCTGGGAGCTGGGAGCTGGGAGAGGCAGGGGGCTCCTGTCACAAGGCTGCCTCTGTTCTGCTGGAGGCTGAGCCCACTTGGCTGGGGCTGGGCTGGAGACAGGAGGAAGGCTAGGCTCAGGGGCAGGCCCTCCTACAGCTCAGTGGCTAGCTCCTGGGCTGGGGACCAGGCAGAACAGGGGGAGGTGACTGCTGGGAATACTATGTTCCTCCAGTCTCTCTCATGAGGCCTCTACCAGCACCTGCAGCAACTCCCGTCCTCACAGTGGCTTCCTAGGTCTGTGATCCCAGGCAGGTTACTTAACCTGGCCCTGACATTTATTCACAGCTTAAATGGAGTTAACCACGCAATGCCCCTGGCTACAGGGCCCGCTGTGAGGTGAAAGTACTGCCTGGCACAGTCCTCAATGAATGGGGGTGTTAGTGTCCCGAGGATCACCAGCTATAAGACAGACATGGGGCAGGTGGGGCGGGGGTGGGGGATCGGATGATCCCACAGAGACACAAAGGATGGAGCTTCATTTGGTTTTAGCCCCAAGGGCCACAGATCCTCAAAACCCCAGAAACTACTGCCAGCTCCAGGCACTCATTCCACCAAAGGAGACAACAGAAGCCAGAAGCCAAGCCAGGCTGCAGGCTGGCATCCCCGGTCTCCCCCAGAAGGTGCCAGGGCTATAGCAGAACCTGCTACCTGTACCCTCCTGCTGGGTATTTAAGGACAAAATGGAAACTGTCTTTAAATCAGGCATCCAATCCTACATAGGAGAGTCTGTCTCCCAGGGCATCCTCTGTGTGGGTCCTTCTCACACTGTTGACCCCAAGCAGCTACAAAGTGCCATCCAATCCTGCCAATCCCTCTAAAGCCTTGTTCTTCCAGTTGGGACTCGAACTCAGGAGGCTGAGGCAGGAGGGTTCCAAATTTAAGGTCAGCCTAGACTACACAGTAAGACAGGTTCAAGAAAAAACAACAACAAAAAAGAAACAACAACAACAAAAAATGATGTCTGTCACTTGCTCTCACATACACCTCAAAGACACAAGATGGGGTCCCCTGGTGTCCTTTCTAAGGCTGCTGACCATCAAAGGGGGAACCTGTGTCTCTCATCTTTGAAACCCACTGACTGTAAGCACAGCCTCCCCCGAGCTCCTCCTGGTACTATGGACTTAAGACTGTTTCCACTGTCCAAAAATCAAATGATACGGACACTGCTTTACAAACTACACTCATGGCTCTCCCTAACCTTCTTCTCCGAAAAATAATCTAAAATTATTCTGGAGCCTAAAAGGAAAACAAATCACTGTTCTAAGTCAGGTAGGAGGTGTCTGCTCTCTGCTCAGAGGCTGCTGGGATGGCAGCACAGTCACTGTCCACTGAGCATCCACTGATGCACTCGGAATCTGAGAAGTGCCCCGGGCCAGCATCGCTGTCCTGCCCACTTTACAGATAAGGCACGCGGAGCAGGAAGGCTGGGGGCATCTACTGCCAGCACTGCTCCAGGTCGGAGCGCGGCAGAGCTGAGAGCTGCTGGACTACGGCAGGGGTCCGCCTTTGCTGCTGCTGCTGGGTACTCCTGGTCTCTGTTCTGTGGAGAGCAGTACCCACCTCACAGGCTTGTTGTGGGCATTAAGGTAATGTAAGGTGCTTACCGCAGTGCCTGGCACCGAGGAAACGCCCAACCCACCTAACTCTCAAGAGCCTGCTCGCACCTCCCATGACACAGTCAATCCTGTCCGCTGGCTCTCAGCCTCCATGGGCACTGACCCTTTTTGGCTTTCTCAGGATTAACTAAAGTCATTCCATTCTAAAGCCCACATTGTTTAGCATTTATCAAACCCTGGTCCCAAATCAACCCCAAGCCCTGAGTCAGGTCACAAGACAGAGCCTCAAGTCAATCCGACCAGCATGTGCTGAGCGCTGTGTGCAAGGCACAGCTTTCCTCCTCTCAACCCGAGCGTGCACCCAGACCAGGCCGCCACGCCCACGTCTCTGCATCCACGGGCACTCAAAGGCTTTCCCCACAGCCAGCCGGCAGGTGAGGGCAGCCCTGCACACGGCAATGCAGGGAGATCAGGCCCTCCAGCCCTAGGAGAGCGTAAGCCCTCTATTAGACAGCAACAACGTGCCCATGTAAGAAGCTTCGAATCTTTTATTGGTAATTTTCCATACACAGAGATCCTTTCACTCCACTCCAGTGTAAACAAGCATAGGAAACTTAACCCTTACCTCCTAATAAGGCAAAGTGGGGATACCGAAGCCTGCTTGCACAGGGGCCTGGTGCCTTCAGGGCCCAGCTGCCATGCCCTCCCCAAAACAGCTTGGCCTGGCAAGAAAGCAGGCCTAGAGGGGGCCACTTGTCCCCACACTGCCTCAAGTCCATGCTTAGGGGGTAGAAACGCCTCAGCCACTTGTGCCTGAGGTTCCAGGCAGCCTATGACCCCAGGAAAGAGTCCTAAGCAGAAGACCTTCACCTACTGCATCCCACTCCCGTGCCATATGTTCCCAGGAACCATGAGATAAATAAATAAATACTTTGAAAAGGCAGGGCAGCTAGGGGTGGTGGGTACTGAGCCAGCTCATGGCTTGGGAAAGACTCTAGGCCCTCAGCATCCAGAGGAAATACAAAATTATCAGAAAGATGGAGACCAAGGGGACCCCCAACAATAGTCCTGCAGTCTAGGACCCTAAAGGTCAAGAGCTTCTGGACCTCTGCTCTGCTTATCTGACCTCACCCCACATGGGACAAAGGACAGGAAAGGGAGAGGTGGCGCCAGCTCATAGGAAGGTTTCCCTGCACTTGAGTGTCCCTCAGACGCCAAGGTGGAGACGGGGACACCAGGGCATCACACAGGCTGAGATTCTCAAGCCCACTCTGCAGTGGAGCTTTCTCATGCTGTCTTGCTGGTGCTCTGAGGAAACTTCCCAAGCTCGGGTCTCCTGGGAACTCCAGGCCTGGCCACATTGGTCCCAGTCATCACAGCTCAGCTGAGCCAGGCCTAGCTCCGTGTCCAGCTGAGTCCACTTCACTAACCCAGGCAGAGCAAAGCACACAGGCCCTTCGGGGCACCTTTCCCTCTGCTCTGACCAGAGCTGCACATAGGGGAAGGAAGGGGAAGCCTACCGAGTGGTCAGGCCACATGTGCCCAGCACAAGCCACAGGGGAGAGAGGGGTCTACTGTTGGCTGCGGGGCCGCTTCCGGTTGGAGCCTGGCCTTTCTTCTCACTTGCTCAAGGTCTGGTTACATGAGGCGCACACAAACACAGTCTCTCTCTGCGCTTCAGGGGCTGAAAAGGAAGAACTTGATGAGACACTTCATTGTGCCCTTTGGCTCACAGCCACAAGTACTAAAACCACCCTCCCCAAAGACCCAGAGACCACCCAGCAGCCAGGCTACGCCCTCCCTGACCCAGCTAGCCTGCCTCAGACACACCCTCCAGGGGAACCAGGGCCTCTGGGGCAGCAACACCAGGTGTAGCCTTTCCCGGAAGGTCTGTGTATTAGAAATTCTTTTGGCATTATCAGAACATCTTTAAAAGTGTTTTTTAAATAAAATACCAGAGAAAATTTTCTCAAAATATTTTAACAGTGGATATCTCTGGGTGGTAAGATTAAAGGATTATTTTTATCTTCCTTCTTCTGTATACTAATTTCAAATTTTCTAGTTAATAAGCATATGTTACTTGCAAGATCAGAAAAGAAAAAAACTTGAGTTCACTGTTATATCACAAAGTAGCAAGTGAACCCCAATCACATTTTGCAGAAATATGTGTGCAACTCATCCTACTTGAGACAGACAGGACCCACCGCCAAGTGCTGCCTCTGAGACACAGGAGGAGTGTTCTCTTTCACTTCACTCACCTACCTATTTTACTTACAGTGAGTATAGGAGTATATTTAGCCTTCATAAGAAGAGAAACTATTCTTAAATTCTGTTTAAAATGTTACCAAATTGAGGACTGTGGTTTCTTCTGAGGCAAGCAGAGGGGAGCCTCAGGGCATAGATAACGCACTGCTCGTTCACTTTCAGAAGCAGTTACAGGTACTCATTTTACTATGATGTTTCCTAATTCCTAGGTACAGCATATATATTCTTTGCCCATTATCAAACACTTGTTTCTGTTTGTAAACAGGATGGAGACGCTACCGCAGGCCCTGGACTGGAATCCAGCCTTCTTCCCTACAGTGTGGCCTCCCCTTGAGGGGCAGGACACAGCCAAGCTGCACCTTGCCCCGCTGCCAGCACCACTCACCTGTGGCCCCCATGGAGGACTTGGGCACCTTGAAGGAGCAGCACCGCGAGCAGAAGCTGTTCCCACAGTTACTGCAGCTCCGCTGTGGACAAGCGCCGAAGTTCATGTCAGATGTAGTCCCCACCCCAAATACCCGAAGCTCCTCCTTCCCACTGGCCAGTGCTACCCAGGTGGGGCAGAATAGATGGAGGACCACACGGGAAGGCTGGGGAGGGCGGCACATGGGTAAGGAAGACGCCCTGTACTTGCCTGAGCAAACCACAGGTGCCAGGCCCCACACGACCGGAATCAAATGTCACCAATGACTCCCTTCAGCTCCCCCACAAGCCATGGGCACAAGCACACTGCCCAGCAAACACCCTCTAGAGACTTACCCACCTCTTCCTAGAGACTTACCCGCTTCTTCAGCACTGAGAAAGTGGCAGAGCAGCCTGTACAGTTCCCTGGGAAACAGAGGCAGCGGTTCAGTCTTGACCCAAACAGGCCTCTCAACCCTCACCTGCTTCTGGCTCTTCTCAGTGGGGCGCCAAGGGTACCAGCCCAGCCCAGCTCCTCAGCTGGGTACAGTAAGGAAAGAGGCAGAGCCCAGATTCAGAGCCAGAAGGAAAAACTGATAGATGGCGCCTGGGAACCGCGCTCCCCAGATCATGAGTGGGCCTAATCCTTGCCTGCTCCTAGTGGCCCAACCTCACAGGTTCAGCAGAAATCAAAGAGCAGCCAGAGAATCTACACCTTGGAATCCAGCAAGGCTGGCAAGAACCAGAGCACAGCATCTGCAAATGAAATCTGTCCAACCTGACCCTTTCTGAGGGTCTTTTATAAATATCCTATCTGTAGGGTAGACAGAAAATATCTCCTAGAAATGAAGACTCCTACTTTCTGTCAAAGAATTCTAAGAGAGAAAGCTTGGACCAGCACCTTCCAAGAAGACCCAAAGGTCAGAATGCTCAAGCACCATGAGTGGCAGGCAAGACGGGGTGACAGACGGGAATGAGTCTGCCTAAATAACCAGCAATGGCAAGACAACAAAACTGCAGACGATGGAGCTCAGGAGATGGCTAGAAGACAAGGGGAGCATAAGGAGCAATGAAGGGTGGGGAAGGAGGTTTCCAGACATGGGATCTGAGGCCTGCTACAATCTGGCCAGAAAAACTACCAGCTTCAGGGAGCACTGCTGTGCCTCCCAGGTCATGTGTGTGGTCAGCTAAAAGGGTGGCCTCAGCTTCGCACAACTGCCCTGCAGCTACATTGACAGCTCTAAGTGCTTCCTTCCCACCTGTGGTTCTTGTAAAGAAGCTTCCCTGGGACTGAGGAAACGAGAATAGAATAGCAAGAGCCAGGAGGACTGAAGACACCAGAGGTACTAGGGGTAAACGCTCTCTGCTGTTGCTCAGGTCATGGCACTTGGCAGAGGGAAGGAGAGAAAAGCACAGGCCATGCCCACTGATGGAGCAGGACACTGGTTGCTCCAAGACTCGTCCCTACACTCAGACCTGGGGGAAGCAGCCTGCCCCTGCCTCCTCTTTGCAAGGGTGCAGAGAAATGGGACAGGGCAACGGAGCTACTCATACACTGACATACTGGTCCATGCCCTGGGGTCCCTCCAAATTCTATGGAGAGCCTGGGCCTAGCACCAGGGAGACATAGGCCCTGTGAAACAGCCACACAGGGGCCTGGGGCCAGGGAGGGCTATGGGATAGGCTTACACAGCGGATGGAGGACAGGAGCAACCTTACTCTTCCGAATGTGTGCTCACCCTTTCTGTCCTCATTCTCAGCAAACGCCCAGCCTCATCCACCCTGATTTTCCATGTGATGAAGCCATGAAGACAATGAAAGTAGCAAGAGTCAAACGCTCTACAGAGTCTACCAAGGGAATGGTCATGTAGCCTCCAGGACAGAAGACACCCTCATCACTAAGACTCACCCACTTGGAGGCCACAGAAAGGCTCCTGAATAACTGGTCTTCATTCCTCCAATGCACACCTCTATCCACTGACAAGCAGAATGCAACAGCTACAGTTGCCCCTAAAATTCCCATGTTGGGTCTTACTCTCCAATCTAGCCAGGTATGGCACACCTGTAATCCCAGAACTCAGGAGGCTGAGGCAGGAGGATCACTGCCTGGGCTACAAAGGGAGTTCTAGGCCAGCCTGAACTGCACAGTGCCGGGACTCTGGGAGGTGATTGGTAGGACCTTCATGGTGGGTTTGGTGTCCTTAGAGATGCCAGGGACTGCCTTGCCCACCCTACTATCTGAAGAGGCAGCAAGAAGCAGGAAGTATCTATGAACCAGGAAGCAGGCCCTCACCAGACCCTGATCTTTGATCAGTAGACCCTGATCCAGTCTCCAGAATGGATACATTTCTGTTGTTTATAAGCCCCCCAGTATAGTATACTTTGTTAAAGCAGCCCAAACAGATTTAAGACAGTCCCCAAAGCAGGCCACTGACCCTGCCCTTGAAGCAGAGTGCAAGAACATCTTGGGGGAGAGAAACAAAGTCTGAAGGATGAGGCGCAACGAAGGGCTTACGGTAACAAACATGCCCTGCCTTTACCATCCTTGAGGGAACCCAATAGGCCTTTCTGTAAAATAGGGACCTGCAAACACCAGGTGTTATGGTTATATATAGATGTCCTCAAAGAGCCTCCAGCACTCACAGGCAGGGCTTTTGGAAGTGACTGGGCTGTGGTGCTTATAGCTGACCTGCTGTTAGAAGGTGGGCTTGGTCAGGGCGCAGGTAACTGCAGGGTGCGACCTCCCTGCCCAGCTCCTCCCTTTAGTCTCTCTCTGGTTTCTGTCTACCATACCGTGAGAAACTCCCCTTTGTGCCCCAGTGCCATGCCATCCTGCCTTGGCGGCAGTCCACTATGGACTGAAATGTGAGCTAACATAAACCTCTCCGCCTTTAAGTTGTGGGTGTTGGGTATTGTGTCTCATCAACTGGGAGTAACCACAGCACCAAAGCAAAGGATAACTGGAGAATAAGGATCATGAGGTACACAGAACACAGGAGCCAAATCAGATTTGAGGCCCGCCTCTACAGTTTGTTGGCAAAGTCGTTGGACAAACCCATCTCGAGTCACTCATCTGTAAAATGGGAACTTCTAAGTGCCTTTACTTGAGATGCATAAACAGTCATTCTTTTATAGTGTCCCTCAGGATTTCTGGAACCTGGCTGCTCTTGGACCCATAAAACTGCCTCCTATCACATCCACCACAAGGAGCAAACTCTCACATATGTACAGTACAATGTGCTCACAGGTGCTCTACAGAAGTCAGTGGCAACACTAATGAAAAAGGGAACTAAAATGCTGGGGACATTTGCATGGCAACAGGAAATAGCAGATCCAGATCTCTAATCCTGAAAAAACAACCGGCCTGCTTAACAGGCACACTTGTAGAGGCGGCCCTATAGCCTTAGGTCAAATTCCTTAACATAAACCCAGACACAGACCTAGAACTCACTGCACACCAGAACACACAGTGCAAGGACCACAGTAGCTGCTAGGTCACCAGCTACTCTAGGCTTCCACCATGATTTGACCTGGCACTGCTCCAGAACTCTTGATTTGATCCAGATCTCCAACATGCACTCCGAGGCGAGTCCACCCTACTCCAAGTAGCCCTCCTTGACCTACCCGAACCCCCCGTAACATTAATGATTGGTCAGGTGACAAACTTGGCTGAGAGAAGTAACAAGGCCTTATCATGCCTGGAAGAAGATACTGTTTACTCCAAATTCCTTCTAGCTGGATCAGAGAAATCAAGACAGGCTCCCAGGAACTACCTGGATTGCCCAGGGCCTCCCCTAGTAATGGTACCTACTTACTAACACTACCAACAAAACAGCTGGACCCCATGCTAGCCCTTAACAAGTACTGTCACACGTGAGTCTTAGAAAAACCCTGTAAGAACGATTACCCCTTTTATGGAAGAAAAACGGAAGCACAAAAACTGGAAATAATTTCCTCAAGGGCACCCCACCGCACTAAGATTCCCACCAAGCTGTCTGGCTCCACTTCTCTTAGCCAGTCTGCTGCACCACCTGCTGTCCGTAGTCCTAGGATGGCGGTTCACACACTGAGACTTCCTTCCCAAGAATTAATGCTCAACAAGACAGGGACAAGAAGAAACCCACACTCATTCCTTCAACTCTTCCAGTGGATATTTACTCATTTCCCTTTACTCCTTGTTCTTGTCACAAGTAAGTGCTCATAATTACAAAACTTTATCCCTACAGCCAGGTGCCCCCCCCACCCCAGCCCCAGCCGCATCACCTCCCTTCTGGCCACCCCATCCTGCTCCAACCCTGCACTCCCTTGGGCATACCGAAGTTGTTGGTAGGGTAGCGCTTTCGGAGGCGTTCTGTGAGTCGTGACACCTTGATGCGCAACACCTCATTCTTGCTCAGGAAGCCGTTGTCCTGTAGAGCCAGCTCATCCTCTGCTGGGCAAGGGCTGCCTTCGTCGTCCTCCTGTGGAAACAACTCTTTCCAATCCTGCTCCCCACTGGGAAGGGCTAGGACCTGCATGCAGAGGGACGTGGGCATAGCAGACCCCACAATGTGCAGCACAGCTGGCTCTGCCACTCTTCCCCAGCCCAGTCCAACCCCTGCCCACCTCACCAGCACTCCTACTTACCAGCACCACCAAGTGAGTCTCCTGCCTCCCACGGTGCAGAGGAGAAAGGGAAAAACATAGAAAAGAGATAGCAGGAGAAAGAAGGTGCTGCCAGGGAGAGGCCTCCAGACAAAAGGAAACTCAGCACTCTGAACACCTCCCAGATGACAGCTTAACAAATGCTCTCCTTGACAGGAGCTCAGTGGTAAAGGAGTTTGGAGAAACCTCTCTGTACTTTTTCACAGGGGGTCATTATTCAAACAGAACAGACCATAAGGAAAGAAAATATCCCTTATAATATCTTTCAGGAAACTCCATGTTCTACTGGTTTTATCTATTTTGCAGGTGTACATAACTCTGAACTGCATCAAGACGCAAAATGTGCTCCTCACTGTGGGTCATGAACAAAAATGCTTAAAAGCCCCTGCTAAACTTATCTCCACTATCCCCAGAGTCATAGCCTGAAATCATGTGTCAGCCCTGGAGAAAGCCAGTGGCAGTCAAAAATGAAACACCCACAGGATAAGGCTGAGCTGGAGTGAAGCAAGCCCGGTGTAAACCACAGGCCTGACAAAAATTCACAAGAGCCTCACTGCTTACACCCCAACTTCCCACTTTAGAGCTACAAGGGAAAAATCATTACTCTAAGGAAAGCAACAATGCAAATGTGGTAATAAGCAGCAAATGACACTCGGCCTCAGAGACCAGACAAGACAGGGAGTGTTGGGCTGCAGCATGGGACTGGTCTACAGGAGCTAGCAGCACCTTGGCTACACTCACCGCTGCAGACCAGGACTCCAGAGAAACTGAAAATGTAACTCTCACTACAATTTCCCCATTTATAAACACTGACTCAAGAGAAAAATTTTTTTAAGTTTATAAGCCAAATCAAACACTTTTGCAAACTACCTGACCTACAGCTTGATCATACAATCACTTTCTTGAGCCCCTCAAGGGACACCTCTGCAAAAAGAGACACAGGGCAGCGGCTGAGCCCAGTACTGGCTGAGCCCAGTATTTGCGTATGCCTCACTCTCTGGCAACTTTGATTTGAATGTGTTACATTCCCATCAGCTTAAACCATTGGTGGTACAAGCCACCAATGGCTCAAGCTGGTTGGAATGTGTTAATTGGATGGACAATGGTACCCTTTCCACCAGTAAGTTCTATCCAGCTCAAGCCAAGTTCTGGCTTTCCATTTGGATGCAAGAGAATTAAGAAAACCAAACAAACAAACAAAAACCTACAACGTTAGTAGCACTCAACCTCTGGCCTGGTCAGTAGAGGGTGCTAGGGAAGGGCTACTCACCTCAATGGCATCTTTGAATTCTTCATCTGGCTCAGCCTCCTCAGCCTCCTCCACACTGCCCGGGGTAAGGTCCTGGAAACAAAGAGTCCATGACAGAAGTAGATGGATGGCAGTCCTGCTCTCCACAATATGGGGCTACCTCCCCTAAGCCAGGACCCAGGCTCCCAAAATACCTGTTCCTGCCCCAGAGGAAATGGCACAACTGCAAGAAAAAAGGAAGTCACAGGAAAGACAGGCATCTCTAATCCAGCAGGGCCAGGGTGATGGGTACAGCACCAGAGCTAGACCTCCAGTGGCTAAGAGCAGAGGTCTGGAACCACAGGACCTGGTGGCTCCCTTACTAGCTGCGAAGCCTGGAAGCTACTCTGTGCCTCACCATTCTGTTCCACCATTGAGAATACTTTCTCAACACAACCTACACTCAGTGAAGCTATCTCTAAGGCACTAAGAACAGCATCCAACACAGAATGAGCACTCAACACCACACAGGGTAGCTGTCTTTACTATTAAGCACTTCAGAAGCGATCAGGCTTGGGAAGCAGGAGGACAGACACCAATCTGGGAGCTATGCAGCAGGAGCAAGTAGGTAAGAGGACGACCCCCATCTGCCCGCAGCCAGCTCTTGCTGATGTTCCAGGCACTCACCTCAGTGGGCGTGGGAGCAGGCGTGCTGTCCAGCAGGGAGCCCTTCCCCCCAGCATCCAGCAGTAGCGGGCTCTCAAAGGTACACTCTTCCTGCTTAGGGTTCATCCGCTGCCGCAGCGAGGCCCTGTACTCAGACACCACTACCCAGGGCAAGGAGCAGGGGGCGGGGCAGACACAAAACAGAATGAGTGGTGCTCTGAGTGTCCACCTCCACAGGTGGCTGTCGCGTCCTCCACACCTCACCCTCTGCTACAGGAAAGAGCTGGGTTCCTAACTCTGAGCAAGGCACCTAACCTAACCTCATAAACAAAACAGACTGCTAGAAATTCCATTATGACTTCTATTACTACCATACAAACAAATTTAGCACCATCCAAACACATGATTAGGCCCAAAGCTCTACCATGCCACTAGGGCCACTCCAGACTTCCGCAGCACTTCAGAAGCCAGAAGGCAGGCGGGTACGAAGGGATCACAGAGAGATGAGATCAGCGGGTACTGTGAGATCACAAAACTCCAGGAGACAGCTTTCAGAAAACACCTTCCCTCATCCCCCGAAACCAGTATCTGTGGGTGATTCTCCTGCCTTCACAACAGAGAAGGGACCTCTCTCTGGGAACCTCCCCTAACATCTCAGAGACAGGAGACAGACTTCCACTGCAGCCCTAGTGTGGTGCTGCCCCCTCGTGGAAGGCACAGCAAACAGCCAATTAGCTGGACAGAGAACCAGAGACCCTAAACTTGGTCTTCAGCGCCAGCCTGGGCTCCAGCTGGGAAGCTCCCCAGGGCTTACCTCTGAAGAACTCCACATTCCCCAGAAAGAGTGTGCTATTTAACAGGGTGAGTACCCAGCAGAGTGGCAGCAGATACAGCATGCAAACTGTGCCCAGAAGCGCGCCATAGAACCTGAATGACAGAGGAAAACAAGAAATTCCTAAAGTCAAAAGGAAACAGGTTTGAATACAGATGTCCAGGTGAAAACCAGTTTTGGCCGGGCATGGTGGCTCATGCCTGTAATCCCAGCACTCGGGAGGCTGAGGCAGGAGGATCATTGTGAGTTTGAGACCAGCCTGGACTACAAGGTGAGCTCAAGACCAGCCTGAACTGCATAGAGAGGCCCTGTCTCAAAAAGACAAAAAAAAAAAAAAAAAAAGAAAGAAAGAAACCAGCTTTGGCCTCAGTTAATAAACCAGCAAACCAGCTAATGAAACAAATGAAACAGTGATGAGAAAAAATTCAAAGGTACCTAGAAGTCATTGTTTGCTAACAACTGACGTTGGCGAGGCTCCGGTCAACTGTCACCGCTCTTGGTGTCTGGACTCTAAAGTCAAGAGGTAGAGTGGATCTGGATTTGTGTGTATTTGTGTGTGTGTGTGTGTGTGTGTGTGTGTGTGTGTGTGTGTGAGAAAGGGCCTCACTTTGCAGTTCAGGCTGGCCTTGAACTCACTATGTAGCCACGGCAGACCTCAAACTTATGGCAATCCTGCTTCAGCCTCCAGTGGTAGAAATACGGGCATGTGCTACCACATCCAGCCAGACTGGCTCTGAATTTAGCTCTGCCACTTTGCTTTGTGGCAAGTTCCTTGGTTCCCTGAGCATTGCTTCTTTATGTGTAAAATGGGATTTAAAACAGTGCCCACCCACAGGATTACCACAGAGAGTAAGATAGCATACAGAGTATTGACTAAGCACAGGGCCTGGTACTAGGTAAAGACTAGATAAATAACAGTCATAATTATGACTCATAAATAGCTCATAGCTAGCATGGAGGCACATGCCTGTAATCCCAGGACACTGGCAGACTGAAGCAGAAGGATCACAACTGCAAGTCCAGCCTGGTCAATTTAGCAAGACCCTGTCTTAAAACTGGGAAGAAGTATAGGTATAATTCAGAGCAAAGACTCTGGCTTCACTCTCCAGTACCACTGGAAGAAAAAAAAGAAGCCTCAATATACCCATTCCATTTGATTTAGTAGTTTTATCCTTGAATTTATTCTAAGAAAAAAACTTCAAAAGATTAAGGCTAAATATGCTCACTATAGAGGTAGTAATGAAAAGTAGAAATTGACTAAATGTAACACAATGGTCCATAAGTCATAGTCTATATTAATTTTGTATTACAAATAATGTAAGGGCTTTGTAGCACAAGAAAAATCACTTAAGAGGTAATAAAAAACAGAAAGGAACCTCACATATATCCATAGAGTACATACATATGACCAACTGCACAAGGCAAGCTGAACATTGGCAGCTGTTTCGTGACAGATTACATGGTAAATTATTTGTCTATTATGAAAGTCCTTTTTTAAAAAAAAAAAAACCCTAACAAAAGCAATACAGTAGAGTCCACAAGCTCACACACGGATCTACACACTCTTCCTCTGAGGCAGGAGCACCAGAAGCCCTCTCAAAGCAGCTGGCTGTGGTTGGGGTGTTTTAAGATGCAAACTCATAGAGCTGTGGAGAGAGGAGGGCCACTCACTGTGAGGACACCACGGGGTTCTCCCAGTGCAGCACACGGTAGGCAGCTTCACAGGTGCAGCACAAGCGGGTCAAAAAGGCCTCCAACTGAATCAAGCTGCAAACACAGGAGTTTCTGTGGGTGAGCAGAATGGAAGCTCTGGAGAGACAAAGCCAACCTCCTTAACACACTGGACACGTTACAAAAGCATAGGAGAATAAGGCCTGGCCAAGCCACTCTACACTGGTTTCTGTCCTCTCTTTGAAGCCCCTCACTGAAGCGAGAACAGCTAAAGGTCTTTGCTTTCACTTGCTCAGGCAGGTTACTCAACTTTCCAGGGCTGCAGTTTTTTCATCTGAAAAACGAGGATCAGGAGACCCACAGCACAGCAACTGTGTGAATCAACAGCAGAATGCAGACCACGGTTTCTCTACTTGGGATGTGAGGCAGGCTCCTTGGGGAATTTCGTTTTGTTTTAAATGCAGCTGTACCCAAGACATCACCATGAGTGCATCCCATACCCAGATGCAGGTTCCTGAAGGGCTCCTTGGAGAAATGAATGCTTCTAGAGCTGAGACAAGGAAGGTATTAAGTGAATTTAAATATCCTATTGTACTTGAAAATGATGAGGAAGCACTGAAAAATGATGGGAATATACCAAAAGAACACAAAAACCAGCTCAAAAGCCATCCCACTGGCCAAACTTGGGATCAAAATAAATAATGACAGTAACAGGTTATATCCCACTCAATAAAATAAATTCGGAGTGCATACTAACAATAAATAAGAAAGAGCTCCTTCTTCTCCTAGAATGCCAGTGAACAGTAGATGAAATGACAGCCAATGATCTCTGCAACCATCATAATTAACATTCCCACCAGCTTGAACTACAGTGGTTCAAGCATGACTGTCCCACTGGTGGTTGTTATTAATTTTATTACTAAAAAGATCAATGCAAGTGATTAGATCCATTTGTGCAAGCCACCCAATAGGACAGTCACGTCTGTACTGTCACTGGCACATGCCATCCAGCGGTGAGGACTTATGAACAACAGCCCCATCGTAAACATGTTAAGACAACACCCACCAATGGTTTTAAAGCAGTGGGTGAGCCAGGCAAGATGGCACATGCCTGAAATTATAGCACTTGGGAGGCTGAGGCAAGAGGACAATGAGCTCAAGGTCGACCCGGGCTACACAGTGATTTCAAGGCCAGCCTGAAACACCGAGACCCTGTCTAAAAATAAATAAAAATAAAGCGGTTGGTGAATGTCTGATAAGGAACAAAATATAATCTTGAAGTACTTCCTCTCAGATTACTAACAATGAAAGATAAAATAATTTACAGTGGAGCAACCTTAAGCAATTGATCTAAATTAATATTTTCTGACGTCACATGTCCATGATATAGAAGTAGTGACAATGACACATCCCTTGTCATAGAACTGCCAAAAATCCATAACCTAAATCTAATCAGGAGGAACCAAACAACCAAAATTGAGGGAGTGTCTACAAAATAAAAAGCTGTCCTAAAGACTTCAAGGTCATTAGAAACAAAGACTGAGGAGCTGCTCCAGATTGCAGGAGACCAAAGAGACGTAAAAGGTAAAAGCAAAGGGCTGGGGATATGCTCAATACAGCAGCACATCAAGGCCCCACGTCCCATCCCCATCACTGCTAAACACAAAACAAAAAAACTCAGTGTAACCTGTGATTCCAAACGAGACCCTGATAGAAGGCAAACTGACAAAAAGAGCTTGATTAACAAGGGCTGGGAGTACAGCTCAGTTATAGAGCACATGCTTAGCCTGTCTAAGACCCTGGGTATTATTCCAGGACAAGGAGGGGGAAAAAACCTTATTCAAAGAACTGTTGTAATGTGACTATGAAACATACATATATATGATAATAGTAATAGTGTTACTATTATAAACATTAAATTTCCTAATTCTGATTATAGTACAGTAAATATACAAGAGAATAATTGTTCTATCTGGTTAAAGCATATATGGGAACTATTTATAGTATTTGTGCACCTCTTTTGTAAACTTAAATTGTTTCAAACTTTATTAATTTTTTTAAAAGATACTGAGCCTTCATTTTGACAGCACATATCGTAAAATTGGAATAAAGAAGATTGTCATGGTCCTTCCCCAAGGATGACATGCAAATTCATGAAATAGTCCCTATTTTTTTAAGATTCTAAGGATAGTGATTATACTCTGTATGATACAATGGACACATGTTATTTTACATTTGTCAAAACACACACAATGTACAAGAGGGAACCCTCATGCAGACTAAGGACACCGTGTGACGATCAGGTCTTAAGTAGGTTCACCAGCTGTAACAAATGTACCCCTGTGGCGGAGGATGGTGAAGCTCAGGAGACTGGGGAGAAGGAAAAGGATATGGGAACTCTCTCTACTTCTGTTCAATTTTTTTGTGTGCCCTAGAAATTAAAGGATTTTTAAAAACAAAAACAAACAAATACTGAGGCCCTCTTCTGGTGACTCAGAATCTCTGGTCAGGGCCCCAGCATCCATTTGTCACATTTTTACTCCTACTGTTGGTCAAATCCCTACACAGATCCTCTGAAATCGCACAGTTAATATTGCTCAACAGTCTTATGATACTTCCTCAAAATACCAACTCTGCTGGGTTTCAGAAGTCTCCAAAAATGCAGCAATGGCTAACATTTACTGAGCACTTCCTGGGTATGTGACACTCGAGCAATCTTTACAACTGCCCTGTGAGTGAGCCCTATCATTCCATTTAACAGATGAAACCTGAGGTGCAAGGAAGTTAAGTGACTTGTCCGACACTACACAAGTGGCACAGCTGGGATCTGAACCCACAACGGCTCCCGCAGCCACATGCTTAGTCACGACTCCAGACCATCTCTTCAGGAAAAAGTTCATAGCTGTGAAGTCACCTGAATCTGGAGCCTGGCCACCAAGCCTAGTCACTTTCTCCTTTTCAATCACAAGTGGAGAATAAGAACAGGAGCCACCATGCAGAGCTGTTAACAAGAGTCCCCATACAGCCACCTGGACACTGGGCAGGCTTAGTGTGGGGCCACTGTTACTCTTGTGCTGGACTTGATTGTTCCCATCCCCCTAAACCTCTTTCCCATACTCACAAGCTCTTCACTTCAGCCATGGCCTCAGGGCGGGAAAGGCGAACCTTCTGCAGGTCTTCCTGTCTGATGCTGTGATACTTCCTCCGTATCAGCTCAGACTCTGGCAGCCTTGCCCGGCAAACCTCCTGAAGGTAGCCAAGCAGGGCAGGCACTGAAATCATCAAGGCACCCACCGAGTACCAGGCACCTATGGGATCAAGAACATTGCAGGCAGCACAGGTGAGCAAGCCCGAGGAGCCGGGCCACCTCCCACTTGCTCGCTCCCTCACTCCTCCCACACACCCTCATGCCCCTTATCTCAGCTCTGGTTTTCTTCATAAATTAATTAGTATGTCCTCTGTTAATACAAGCTCGAGGAGGACTGGCACTCTGTCCATCAGTCACTGATGTAGCTCTCACTATTTGTGCTTTGTTTGGTTTTTGGGGCATGGTGGTATGTGTTTGTCTGTTTGCTTTTTTTGAGACAGGATTTCACTTCATAGTTCAGGCTGACCTTGAACTCACTATGTAGCCCATGCTGACTTCGAACTCTTGGTGATCTTTCTGCCTCAGCCCCCCAAGTCTGGATTTATGGTATGTGCCATCACGCCCAGTTCTAGGTTTGTTTTCAATATATTAAAAAATGCTGCTACCACACAGTAGAGGCAGCTGCAGTCTGGCTGCTGAGCGTTCACAATAACTAGCAATCAGGTCTTTGAGTCATTAGGACAGACTGAGAGTCTTTATCTTTTAGGGTACCACAGGACACTGTGGATTAAGAAATACAGAAGCCAACATTAAAGAAGAAACATCTTCCGTGAACATGATATTCCAGCAGGAAGGCAAGGAGCACCAGGCCCACAATAAAATGCTTGTTTAATACCTACCATAGGAACTGCTTTATTCTGGAAATATAACCAGGAAAATCTAACCTCCTGGGAAGTTTTGATCAGTCTAAGAAAAAGAACGAGATCTTAAAGGAACTAGGTTCCTTTTCAACCCACTGAATTCCTACTTCCAGAGGAAAAAAAGGAGACACTTGAGAATGCATTCACTACAAGAAAGAATACACACATAAAGGACCAGCTCCTCAAAACACCCTGCCCCAGACCCTTTACTCATTCCCCTGAAGGGGCTGTTTTTTTCTCCACCATCTGCCAGTTCCAATCAGGGAAACAGCTGGGTCACCACAAACACTGCAGCAAGAAGTCTGCAGGAGACATCACCACCTAGGACCCCTACATTCATGCACCTGTCCACGTCTCTCTCAAAGGCTTCAGTCCTCTCCTCACTGCTGGTGACTGCCCAACAGAACCCCAGGCTCATCTGATGGACAAGCAGAAATAATGGAATTATTATTCCAAAACATTCCTTCTCATTTTCCTAATACATTTACCCCATTGCCATGTACCCAGGTGACCCCAGAATCTGCTAGAAAAGCACAACGAACAAAAGTCAATGTATCAGCAATTGGTTAAGAAGGAAACAGTAATGATAATAGCAGCTACACTTACTGGCTGCTGATTCTATGCCAGGCACTGTGCAAAGTACTACACATGAGACTACTTCCTTCCTCACAAAAACCCGTGAGAAAAGCACTATTATTATCCTTCTTTTAAAGAAAAGGAATCTCAGGCCTCAACATCTGGGTTAAATAATTTACCCTCAGTTGCCCCAGCAGCTTGGCCTGCATCAGCCCTCCAAAGTCTGAGTTCTGACTCCAAGCAGACACAGAGAGAAGCTAATCCAGGGCAAGCAGAAGGGCTCTTGCAAACACAGCCACATCTCAGTATTCTTCCACCAGACACCCACAAAAACCCACTGGCCCTGAAAGCAGTTCTTACCCTCATTCAGGGTGAGGAACAAGATGTTGAGGCTCAGGCAGGTCAGCAAGGAACACAAAGGTGTCTGCCATCTACAAAAAAGAGAGTCCT